>OZ012688.1:2020570-2072673 GCA_963942565.1 Maea johnstoni | reverse complement strand
GAAATTCTTAGACCATATTTCTGATTGGACATTTGATGTTTTAAAATTCACTTCAGTTTGGTATATACGAGCACATCATATGGACTACGATGATTCTTAAAGAGGGAATCAGTTGACCATCCATTACCTGTCCCCATTAAGTCATTTATCCTCCTTTCAAAGAGTTATATTGCAAAAGTATCCTTTCATATGATTGGATGGTTTGACCCAGAAATCTAAGTCTACCATGTGTTAAAACATTTGAACACCTCCAGACTTGCTCAAGAAAGTTAGAAAGGCCTCTACACCGCAGTATCACGTTCTGTGGTCACCGCACCTACATTAACTGTGGGCTCTGCAACTTATGTTGCGGTCACCTCAAACAGCTTGGGTACCGCAAAGAGCGCAGGTACTGCAAATAGTGCAGGTACCGCAGAGAGCGCAGGTACTGCAAAGAGTGCGGGTACCGCAAAGTGCACGAGTACCTCAAAGAGTGTAGGCACCGCAAAGAGCGCCAGTGCATCAAATAGCGTGGATGCTGCAAATAGCGCGGGTACCGCAAATAGTGTGAGTACCTCAAAGAGCGCCAGTGTTGCAAAGTGTGCGGGTGTCGCAAAAAGCGCCTACAGAATGTATACAAGGGTTTCTGACAATAAACAAATATGGCTAAGCTTGTATAACCGGCTTTTCACTTTTTTTTTAAAACTTTTTTTCTTTTTTAGCTCCCTCTCGCATTGATTTTGGGAAAAAAATCTTCCTTAAACAGAAAAAAAGATGGCTTAATTTCTCTTTGTTTAAACTCGAATCATAATTACTTTGTCTCAGGCTTTAACAGTTAAAAGGCAGTGTACTATAAATGATTAAACCTACACCAATGATTTAAGCAGTAGACAAATGTCTGGTTAAATTGCATTAATATAATGATATTTTCATTTGATATTGCGCCCTTTTCATATAAACATACTCAAAGGCGCATTACATTACATTGTCAAAGGATAGATGTTGATATCCACATAGTTCATTGATATATACATCTTTGAACAGACGTGTTTTCAGTTGTCGTTTGAAGATTGCCACACTCCCAGCTGCCTGAATATTATTTGGGAGCTGATTCTATAGTTTTGGGGCAAAGGCACTAAACGATCTGTCACTGTAGGTTTTCATGTTGGTTCTCGGCTCGCAGAGCAAGTCCTTAGATGTTGATCTCAGTGTCCGCGAGGGGACATACTCTTTTAGCATTTCCCTCAGATAAGAAGGTGCAGTTCCGTGCAAACACTTGTACGCCAGGAGCAGAATTTTGAATTCAATTCTCTTCCTGAATGGTAGCCAGTGCAGTTCCTTAAGTACTGGAGTGATATGGTCGTGCTTCTTTGTGAGAGTGATCACCCTGGCAGCATTATTTTGTACTCTCTGGAGCTTACTTATTAGCTCTTCAGGTATTTCACAGAGAAGTCAATTGCAATAGTTGAATCTTGAGGTTACCAGGGATATGACAGCACTTTTAGTTGATTCTGCAGTCAAGTATTTTCTGTTCTTTCCGATGTTTCGAAGGTGATAATTTGCATATTTGACTGCCTTTGAAACATGTGCTGCCATATTCATGCTTGGATCAAAAACAGAGCACAGATTGCAGATTCGTATATTAGTATTCAGAATCTCAACAATCTCACCATTTACGGAAATGCTAGGCACAGCTTAGGGGTGCCTAACTCTAGGACTTCCGTTTCCTCGGCATTCAGTTTTAGCTTGTTCTGTGACAATATTAAAGCCTTAATGACTGTTCACACGGGCAGTATGTGTATTTAATGTGCGCCTGAAGGCAACCTGGCCAGAGCGGCCCTCGGTCTGGCCAGGATGCCTGAAGGCGCACATTTAATACACATACTGCCCTCGTGAACAGTTATTAAGGTTTTTATTATTGCTTCCCTGAATGAGACATTTCTATAAAGCTTTTTGCTTCTCCCATGATAGACTGGTCCCTTGCTCTATGAGTAATATTGGTACTCTGTCTCACACTTGCCACACTGCAACATATACAGTAGGATGTGAAGTGAGAGAAAGGGAACCCGCTGAAAAAGAGCCATCTGGTGGGCACACCAATAACTATTTATTGTAAGTTTGACCACAAAAGTTTGCATATTTTTTATTTCAAAACTCTATCTTCTTAAATAAGCCTTTGAAAGTTTTTCAAAAAATGTGTTACATATTTTAGATTTCACTGTTGTGATCATTTGAGTTTAATGTGCTTATTGTAAGCATTTTTGTTTCACAAACTTACTGACTAAGCATGAGAGTGAGATGCAAGAAGAAAGTACCTATATAAGTTGTCCACTTTCTTTTAACAACAAATGAGCAATGGTCGAATCGTATCAGTGACTGACCTAGATAGCCTTGCAGGGCATTATGGAGTGAGATTTAATGCCCTGCGGTGGAGGTCATTATGGGGATTTAATGACCGGTCACATGGTACAAATCCTGAGTGCTGATTGGATGAGCCAGAGGAAGCAATAATAAATGGCAATATATATATATGTCAGTAAGGCAGCCTTCCAGCCTAGCAACTCCCTTCTATGTTGACTGCTTGTTGAGTGATGGGTTTTATTGACAGATAGAGCTGTGTGTCTTCTGCATATATGTGAAGCTCTAAACCATGCTTTCTGATGAGTTTCCCAAGGGGTAGGAGATAGATCAGAAACAACAATGGTCCTAATACTGATCCTTGTGGTACAGACCACAGAATGTCCTGTAACTCAGAAAATGACTTGTCAATCTTAATGTGGAGTGTGAAACCTGACAGATAAGACTTACACCAAGCAAGTGCTTGACCCATAATACCTAGTGTATTTTCTATTCTGCTGAATAGAGTATCATGGTCGATGGTGTCGAACGCCTGACTCCGATCTAACATGACCAGTATAACTATTCCATGCTGATCAATGCTAGTTAGTATGTCATTCTGTACTTTCACTAGGGCAGTCTCAGTGCTGTGATTCATTTGCTTAAAATCAAACATTCCTCTATAGTACTAGTATTCAGTGCCAGTGAAGTAACGTCTTTAAGTAGTTAGAGAGGCTCTCAGTATCAGCTGCGATCAGGGTGACCTGCCAATGATTAAGAGCATTTAGATTGACTAGATATTGCTTACCTTATCTGTACCGTTAAAATTCAGGTTGACTCATGCCTACGATGCCTGGCTCCCAAGCGTGAGTTCGCAGGTTCGAGTCTCCGCTGGATCCCCAAGTAGGTTGGCCTGGTCGCTATATAAATGTGCGGCGTTGTGGAGGACTGTCTATGGTTCTTCTGCAACTGAAAGATCCCTTGGAACTATTCGTGAAGAGTAGGGAATTTCTTCCCGGTTCTGGGTTTCTATCTCGTCGTGATATGAGCTTAGCTGTTGAAAGCGACGTTAAACCCAATTCCTTCCTTCCTTTGACTGTTGCCCCTGATGGTGTGAGTGGATTATGAGTGTAGGCACACCTAGGGCATAGGATAGTCAAACCAAACTATTTTCAAAGGGTTTAGCATACTGTGCCAATATCTTTAATTCCTGCACTAAATGTGTGTGCAGCCCAGGCATAATTCATGACCGCGTGCCCGATTGCCACCGTTTCCTGGGCATGGATGCGACCACAGATCCCTGACCTTACACATGAATGTAGCTTTCATCACCAACCTACGTGGGTCATTGATGTGTTAGACTTATTTTTGTGGTTTTTGTGACATATTATCAGTGGGTGGTTGTATAACCAGACACTGGCAGACGTCCAGTCGACTGGTTCAGGAATCCAATGTCTGTTCTGTAACTTAAGTATTAAGTGTTCTTGAGTAATATCCAAACTTAACATTGCCATGAAAGTATGTGTTTGGAGCTTGTGAAGCGTGTTGCACTTCTTTGTTAGTTATTTTTGTATTGCTTGTTTGCTGTAAATTTAACCATAGCATTTGTTGTTACTATCGTTTACGTCATTAATACCCATGCATTGTGAATTGTAAATAAACAAGTTCAAGACTTCAGTTGGGTTTTCATCAATTAGTCCTTTTATTCTTATAATCAGTTATGCTGTTGTCTCTTGTATGGCCTGCTAGTCAACACTAATTCAAAACATTTTGAAATTACATGCATGTGAAAGTATCCAAGATGGTGTTTTTACACATCCCCCTCCCCCCCCCCCCCCCCTTAGATATTTAACCCTTATGCTGCTTGTGGCTTATTTGACCAATACAAACTGATTCTAAAACCTTAAAAGTCCTTGCACTTTGGACGGAAGTAGCATTACCATTGGAAGGGTTAATCACACCCCTTATGCCGAGATCACACTGGGGGAGATAATCGTACGACTCGGAATTTTGCAAAAATGAGTCGTGCAATGATTGCACAATAGTTTCATGCGATTATGCAACTAAAAAGTCGATCGCATTTTTATTGCACATTTTGAGTCACGAATCGGGTGAGATTTTGTAGAATCTCTGGGGTTTGCAATTCCCTCTAGGGCTTGCAACTGTGCATCGCAATGGTTGCGAGCGTATCACGTCAATGAAAAAGTCTTGATAAAAAAAGTGAAATTCCCCTATATATATATATATATATATATATATATATATATATATATATATATATATATATATATATATATATATATATATATATATATATATATATACAGACACAGTTGCACAATAGTTTCACGATAATTTGCACACAACAATCGTCCAACAAACTATCTCATGCAAGCAGTCGTGCGACTGTGTTTGGTGTGATCATTGCATGCAATTTATAATTGATCGTAGGCAACTACTTGCAACTCTATTTTGAAGAAAATCTCATGCAAGTTCTGTGTTGTACGACTATCTCCCCCAAAAGTGAACTTGGCAATAGATATTTAGGAAAACGAGGGATATTTAGGAAAACGAGGTATTACCCCAATGCAATCTACCAACATAAGGCAGATTTGCAAGTCCAACAAGCACAGCAGTTATTGATATGGGCCTAGGCGTGTACAATGGTCAACACGCGAGTAGTTCTGGCACAGAGTTGAGGTAACCTCACAATGGGCTTGAATCAGGGTTCCCTACCAGACATGACCGAGGTATCAGTACGATGTCAAGTTGGCTCTGTTCGAGGATTCAAACAAGATATACGTGAAATGGTATCGGCGTCATTGAGAGTAATGCCACATACCTTTGAAGCACAGTAGTGGCATTTATATTCCCACTGTTCTATGCAAACTGAACAAATGTATATATATATATATATATATATATATATATATATATATATATATATATATATATATATATATATATATATATATATATATATATATTTATATATACATGTATATATATATATATATATATATATATATATATATATATATATATATATATATATATATATATATATATATATATATATATATATATATATATATATTTATGGTATCAGGACAATATCCCCCCAGGACAAAAAAAAACAGACAAAATCCCCCCCGTTCCAATATCCCCCGGATGATATCTCTAGTAAAACATGTGTTAGTAATTTTTTAAAAATTCCAGTGTTTTAAGTTATCCCAAAACATGTGTCAGTAAAAAATATATATTTTTTTTAATTTGAGTGTTTTAAATTATCCTAAAAAATGAGTTGGTAAAATAATTGAAAAAAATTGAAAAATATTCCAGTGTTTTAAATTATCCTAAAACATGTGTTAGTTAAATATTAAAAAAAAAATTCGTGTTTTAAATTATCCTAAAAGATGTGTTGGTAAAAAGAATTTTACAAAATTCAAGTGTTTTAAATTATCCTAAAACATGTGTTAGTAAAAAAAATAATTTAAAATAAAAATATTCAAAAAATTCAAAAATATTGTTTGAAGAATAATTTAAAACACTGGAATATATATATATATATATATATATATAAATATATATATATAGATATATATATATATATATATATATATATATATATATATATATATATATATATATATATATATATATATATATATATATATATATATATATATATATATATATATACAGTGGAACCTGTCTACATTGAACACTCACAGGAAATGAAAAAAAGTTCAATGTACGCAGGTGTTCAATGTATCCAGGTTCTGAGTAATTGGAGGTTGGGGGAAATAGAAACAAAATCAAGGGTAATTAGAGAAACGTGATCATTTCATTGCAAAATCTTCTATGTGTTTACCTCACTTTCTCCATATAGTTAAAAACTTCATATGTTCAGCATTTGAAAAATATCACTTAACAAAACAGGTAATCGTATGTCCTCATTTTCAGTGAAATGTTTCAAATCAATGCAGAATGTTCAAAGTAGACAGGTTAAATGTGGCCTGCGGGAACAAATTTGGTGTTCAATGTTCAAGGTAGGCAGGTGTTCAATGTATCCAGGTAGCCTCCCATTGATTTTCAATGGGAGTGTGCCGGGACTTGAAAAATTGTTTAATGTACGCAGGTGTTCAATTTGACAGGTTCCACTGTATATATATATATATATATATATATATATATATATATATATATATATATATTATATATATATATATATATATATATATATATATATATATATCTATATCTATATCTATATCTATATATATATGTATATATATATATATATATATATATATATATATATATATATATATATATATTATATATATATATATGTATATATATATATATATATATATATATATATATATATATATATATATATATATATATAAATATATGTATATATATATATATATATGTATATATATATATATATATATATATATATATATATATATATATATATATATATATAATATATATATATATATATATATATATAATATATATATATATATATGGCAAAGATATTTGAAGGATATTTGGCCACTAGAGATACTTCACACTGAATGATAGCAGAGAATAATCATTTTACGATAGTAGTGATGCAACCTAGTACAGGGTTAGTAACTTAGTACGCAATATCAATCTTACAATATCAGCAAAACAACCTAATAAGGGTTAGTAAAGAAAAGTAATCTTGCAATACCAGCAAAACAACCTAATAAGGGTTAGTAAAGAAAAGTAATCTTACAATACCAGCAAAACAACCTAATAAGGGTTAGTAAAGAAAAGTAATCTTGCAATACCAGCAAAACTACGTAGTAAGGATTAGTGAAGGAAAGTAGTCTTACAATACCAGCAAAACAACCTAATAAGGGTTAGTGAAGAAAAGTAATCTTACAATACCAGCAAAACTACCTAGTAAGGATTAGTGAAGAAAAATAATCTTACAATACCAGCAAAACAACCTAATAAGGGTTAGTAAAGAAAAGTAATCTTACAATACCAGCAAAACTACCTAGTAAGGATTAGTGAAGGAAAGTAGTCTTACAATACCAGCAAAACAACCTAATAAGGGTTAGTGAAGAAAAGTAATCTTACAATACCAGCAAAACTACCTAGTAAGGATTAGTGAAGAAAAGTAGTCTTACAATACCAGCAAAACAACCTAATAAGGATTAGTGAAGAAAAGTAATCTTACAATACCAGCAAAACAACCTAATAAGGGTTAGTGAAGAAAAGTAATCTTACAATACCAGCAAAACTACCTAGTAAGGATTAGTGAAGAAAAGTAGTCTTACAATACCAGCAAAACAACCTAATAAGGGTAAGTGAAGAAAAGTAATCTTACAATACCAGCAAAACTACCTAGTAAGGATTAGTGAAGGAAAGTAGTCTTACAATACCAGCAAAACAACCTAATAAGGGTTAGTGAAGAAAAGTAATCTTACAATACCAGCAAAACTACCTAGTAAGGATTAGTGAAGAAAAGTAGTCTTACAATACCAGCAAAACAACCTAATAAGGATTAGTGAAGAAAAGTAATCTTACAATACCAGCAAAACAACCTAATAAGGGTTAGTGAAGAAAAGTAATCTTACAATACCAGCAAAACTACCTAGTAAGGATTAGTGAAGGAAAGTAGTCTTACAATACCAGCAAAACAACCTAATAAGGGTTAGTGAAGAAAAGTAATCTTACAATACCAGCAAAACTACCTAGTAAGGGTTAGTGAAGAAAAGTAATCTTACAATACCAGCAAAACTACCTAATAAGGGTTAGTGAAGAAAAGTAATCTTACAATACCAGCAAAACTACCTAATAAGGGTTAGTGAAGAAAAGTAATCTTACAATACCAGCAAAACTACCTAGTAAGTATTAGTGAAGAAAAGTAATCTTACAATACCAGCAAAACTACCTAGTAAGTATTAGTGAAGAATGGTAATGTTACAATACCAGCAAAACAACCTAGTAAGGGTTAGTGAAGACAGCCTTGTAGGGGTTAGTAAACAATACCAATCATACAATATAAGCAAAAAAAACATAAAAAAATCATTGTGCAATACCAGCAAAGCAAAGTGTAGAGTAAAATTATTTTATATAGCAAAGCTGAGCAACATAGTATAGGGTTAGTAGGAAAATTGACTTTAACCCTTATGCTGGTGGTTAATTTGCCCAATAAAAAATGATGCAAAAAACACCCCGAAAATGACTGAAACCCTGGCAAATGGGTACTCATCTGATAGCACTCAGGTAGAGCTTCCCCATGCATACCAACATGCCAGGGATTAGCTCTGTAATCAAAAGTCTTTGCATTCTTGTGCTATGGATGAACGTAGCCTCAGCATTCGAAGGGTAACGCTTAACATACCAGCAAAGCAACTACGTATAGGGTTGGTAGCGATAGAGGCGAAGAAGCGCTGTGACATATAGTGAAATTGTTTTATTTCATTGTTGTTCGATACAGGGGTCCGTCACTTTGACAGATCTACAGTGCTTCTGAACTCATACAAGGGTTCGTTCATCTGATAAATAAGGAGTGCTTTGTAACTTATTCTAAATAATACAAGGCGTCTTACAATTGGTAGATAAGACCTGCTCTATAACCTTTTGAAAGAGATATATCTTCCTCTGTTTTATTTACAGAGGTTTATATCTTATACGAAAAAATACATAATTGCTTTCGTTTGTTAGATCCACGGTGCTTTATAAAATTATTGCAAACAACAAATTTCCTATGAAAGATATGAAGTTCAACATATAGGCATTAAGTGATTTTTAAGGTACTTGAACTGATACAGGAATTTTCTTCCTCTTTCTACAGTACACTACAACTTAATTGGACTGAATGAGCCCCCTCCTCTTTGTTACTTTAATATTCAAACTAATTTCTTTCCTCCGAGAGATAAATCTACATTCATTAACACATTTACACTCAGAGCGGCCAAAATGGGCCTGACAAATTTGAAAGTATTTTACTTACAAAAGCGTTATCTTGAAAATATTTGAAGGAGGAATGTTGACCAGATGCCAAACAACAACTCTCCTTCAAATATTTTGGGAACTTTTGTTTTATTCACAAGTTATCTTCAAAAGTATGAAACAAGCAGACACTACCTTCTTGAGAAACTCTGAGTGTCAATGGGTCAATAACTTATTCAAACTGTTTCAAAGATAGACAACTTTAACAATTCATTGAAATGGTTATCCAACCACCACCAAAAGCATTGCAAGCAACACATCATTAGGCAGGATATAGACAGTATTACAGCTGAAACATGGTGCACCCCTACCAAGAACAATTTGAGAATCCTCTCGTTCTTTGTACTGTTCTTTCACACCATCTACACGGTATTTCCGGTAAGGAATTCTTACCTGACCTTCTTCATACCTTCTTGTAGTTGGTATAAGAACTCTCAATAAGTTCAACCACACATATATATGCACAATTATAAAATGAATACCAACTCTTTAACAACATACATAAAGTACAAATGTTAACAGTTAAATGACACTGTAATGATAGTGATAGGACTCTCTTAACTATCATTTTTCAAATGTGGTGCATTTTAAATACATGTATTGTATTTTTAAATCACAGAAAAATTCAAATTTTAATGGATACAAATGAACCTTTTTCTCATACAAAAAAACAAACTTGTATTAGTCCTTACTTTTTGGGACCAGATTTCAATCAGGATAAGACCATGTCCAAATTATGTGTAGCTAAATCATACCATTGTGAAAATATAAGAAATTGTTATTACAGGTTTTGAGTTTTTCATTGCAAATTAAAAAGCAAAAACAAACTTTCATTGTGCACGATATATAGCTATATCACCAACTGTAACAAATCAAGTTACAGTAGGGGGTAACCAGGCACCGACATAAGTACTAGCCCGCTTGCCCCGGCAAGTGAATCTTTGAAAAAGGACTTTCAGGCAAGTCCATTCTAGTCTTCACTTGCCCGAGTGGGCAAGCTGATATTTTCTGAACACTTAACTTTTTTTATAGTGAATGGCCCAAATACCACGAAATATGCAACCATGGTTTTCAAATATTGAAATCCATGATAAACAAAACATGCCGTTCTAGCATATTTTATAACTTATTTTGGACAAGTCAAAAATTATGTCGGGCAAGTGAAAATCATTAACTACTTGCCCGGCATGGCAAGTAAATTCTGAAAATTAGGTTGGTGCCTGGGAAACACAGATGACCATTATTTACAAAATGAATATGTACAAAATATGGATTCTAATCCGAATCACACGATTCATTTTTTGTAAACGTAGTAAATAAGTTACTGAGACTATGTATCTGCTCATATTATACCAAATAATAATATTTCCTGACTTAACAAAACGTAGGAAATACATGTCACTTGAATACATACACTTGACAAATACCAAACTCTCAAGCTTGATAGCAAACAACTCTCAACTGTAACAAATGGCACTTTAATAAAATGGGAGGGCAGGAATTTCGATTATCGTCACTTTTTCTGTCATATTGCGGCTAAGTCGTCACTTGACAGTTGTACATGGTGGAGGAAATCAGAGTACCCGGCAAAAACCACTCCCCTGCCGCAAGTCACTGGCAACTTTTTTACATGCCCCGCCCGGGATTTGAAGAGACAACTAACTAACTAACTGAGAGACACTTAACCGTTAATGGCAATGCCTTAGATGTCACGGCCATCGGAGCAGGCCTAAACGGAATGGCATTTGTCAAATACCACATTTAGCATTGTGCACTAGTCTTGTAACTATTGAGTTCCATTTATACACTTCTATTTGCACATGCTTCATTCAATTTGCACTTTGAGTGCAATTTGAGTTATAGAAGCAAAAAGGGCTGATGAAAAGAGTGTACAACCAATTTTAGCAGTCAACTCAAACAAAAGATACTAGCGATTACATTTATGTACTAATTTATTTTTGATAGAACCCATTGGGCATCGTAGATTATATAAACAAGATTATAAACAAAATGTGTTTCTAATGTAAACAGTATGTGATATTGACATTCTCTGTGTTTGATAAAAGCTAATTTATACATTTCGTTTTTAGGAAAATCCATAATACAGGACAAAAATCAATTTGACTTGACCTAAATGCAACGCTCATTGCTGCTGGGTTGATATTTTGATCAAATCAATGTATTTATTATTTTGTTTCCTTTTATGAACAGAGCATGCCCTTTTAAGATATACATTTACACAAGAACTAGGGAACTGGTAACATCAATATTGCTTGTAAAACAAACAACTCGCTTTGGCTAAGATGTTAGTTTTTCACACTTACACAAAGTCGTATTTTACTTTTACAGAGAATTAATTTATATATTTGACCACTCTGAATACTTTATATCATAAAGACATTCTTCATCATCTTTTAACATGAATCAACCTGTATTTTAACAATTAACATTTTAAGTACAAAAAAAATAAAACAAGCTCATTTTGGAAATATTAGCTACAGTGCGTTAAACAATACCAATTATCTATTTGTTTTATCAACTTATATAAATGGAAAAAACTTGCATCAACCTTTGCTGTAATGCCGACCTGGTCAAACTCTTGCAAGCAACAGACTGATGATCCCACTTCCCAAGGCAACATAATGTACAGGATTTTAAAATATTCATCTTTTGCAAAACCAACACTTTTGGATTTGTAATTTCGATCACCGTCACTTTGCCATATTTAGGCTGATGCGTGACTAGCCTGTAGCAAGTGGTGGTGAAAACCACCGCCTTACCCATAGTCACTGGCAACTTTCTCACATGCTTGGACCAGGATCCATGGTAAGGCCTTAGACAACTATGCCAACAGGGCAAGCGCACCAACGCCATGAGTTTCAAATTTAAAGAAATCAAGTATGACATGTTACGGGTGCTTTGAACGCCACCCTTTTTCTCACCTAATGATTCTTTCCTGATGATTTCTTTAATTTTATAAATGATTTGCGTGACAAGAGCTTATTAGATTAACCCTGGATCTCCACTTTTGACTACCATAAGGTGCTACATTATCGGGTTCTCCTCAACTGTGAAAAGAACATCCCCATGTTTGAACAGTATCAGGTATAGTATTATAGATTTTTGTATTACTTTTTCTGACATTTTAGACTTAATTCAGTTTACAGTGGCAGTGGTAAGACAAAGAGGGCTGTTGGTTCGCACTATAGTGTATTACACCTCTCTGCCTCTCTCCACTTATGATAAAGGACCCTGGCAAGTTCCGAATGTTTTGTACTAAGAGAAGTATGGAGGTTCCTCATGAAGAACAATTTGGCAGAAGGGACAAATGTACCGAAATGTGTGTGCATATATATATATATATATATATATATATATATATATATATATATATATATATATATATATATATATATATATATATATATATATATATATGTGTATATATATATATATATGTATATATATATATATATATATATATATATATATATATATATATATATATATATATATATGTATATATATATATATATATATATATATATATATATATATATATATATATATATATATTCAAATTAAATTGATGGCTTTTACTTTCTTGCTTTCTTCAGTGATAATTAGAAACAGTATGACCCAAAACAACTTTATTGTGTTATTCAAATGATGGCAACATCAAATACTATCAAATACAAATAAAATACATCAAATACAAATGTTACTCCTGAGTAGATACGTCATGTTTAATGTTATAACACCCTCCCTCTATCGTCATGCTGAGATCTCTACTATTTACAATGTTACCTATACCTTTTATATTTAAAAATGAATAACAAAAAAAGTTGTATTAATTATTACCTTAAATACGGTTGTCTATAAAGTTTGTGGTATTGGAGTATCATAGATATATTTACTTAACTCATCTATTTCCCCCCAAATTGAAGGAGACCTTCTCATATTGCACAAACATGGGGATGCCTATATCACGGTATTTATTTTCGAATCGTGTTCTAAATCTCACTTGAAATATATCTTGATTCCTCCACCTTAGACATAACCTCTCAATTCTGGTCTAGAAACGCTAAAACATTTCCAATTTCAAAGAGCAGAAACATGTTGATGGATACCTCACCAAGATTCATTTTGCGAATTGCTTATGAAAACCGTTATTTTTTTCGTTTCCTCTCCCATGAGGTCAAACATCAGAAACTGAAATTTCCATCTAACGGCAATTTCCTTTCTTTTCCTCTCCTGTACAAACATCGACGCTTTCACGGCGTCGAACATCGGAAACTGATAAGAAATTTCCATTTGTATCAGTGTAATCCCTGTTATGATTTTCTTTTCTTCTCCTGTACAAACATCGATGTTGTCATGGCGTCGAACATCGGAAACTGATAAGAAATTTCCATTCATTACAATCATATCAATGTAATCCCTAGTACTCAGCTGTATCATTTGTACATCATGACGTCAGTGCTCTGGTAGAAACACATGTATGCGTCACAGAGCAGACGTCGCATCTGCTCCGGAAGATGGCGGTCATCCTTGTAGCTGAGTATGCGTGAGTGATTCTCTTTGGACAGCCACTCCGCCAGGTCCGGACAGGGCTGGATCTCAGGTATATTGTAGCCATGCTGCTCACCTGAAGGACAATGGAATATATATATAATCAAATATAATATATATAATCAAGTAAGTAAATATATATAAATATATATATATATATATATACTAGTATATATATATATATATATATATATATATATATATATAATATATATATGTATATATGTATGTATATAAAAACCACTAAATGTATAGAAAATGTATATATGTATATAAAAATGACTAAAACCCTGGCACATGGAGTCATGGATACTCATCTGAGAGTACTCAGTGAAAGCTATCTAATGAATACCAACATGACAGGGTTTGGATGGTTATCAAAAATCTTTGCATCCTTGTGTTTTGGACAAAAGTAGCCATAGCATTGGAAGGATTAATAGTTTTGTTGACCCTAATCGATTCAGGTCAATTTTGTCTGCAGTCATTACAAACAAATCAGGGGAAAAATCGTTTTAGTGATACACACCCATTCTATCGGCCATTGAGTCGTAGAAAATCCATGGAGCATCTGGGCCAAAGCCCGTCTTGATAAAGGCGACATAATGACTGGTCTCTATGCAGACCACTGCGAACAGTTCCATGGTCTCTCTCTGGATGGGCATGCTCTCTAAGCCCTGTGCTCGCTGCTCGTTCATGTATTCAATATATTCCTTCGGGATCTTGATCCTTCGTGGCTTGTGGCTCGCTCTCTTCACGTGACTATGGCTCTACAGAACAATCATGATCAATTATTGAGATATCCTGAATCTTATATCTTTGTAATATAAACAAAGTGGAACAATCATTGTTTGATTGCAACAGAAAAAAAACAAAAAAAAAACTTTTAAGATATCAATCTCGAATGTATTTTTTTGGTTTATCCAATATATATATATATATATATATATATATATATATATATATATATATATATATATATATATATATATATATATATATATATATTAATATATATATATACATATATATATATATATATATATATATATATATATATATATATATATATATATATATACATATATATATATATATATATATATATATATATATATATATATATATATATATATATATATATATATATATATATATATATATATATATATATATATATCAAAAGATCTTGAGTAATTGACTATAGCAGTTCTTCTCACACTGTATACAGTGTAGTGATAAACATGTCCAGGGAACTCTATTTGTTCTAAACGTACCTTCTTGGAGCACGACGCGCAAAAAGCAATTTGGTCCAAACTGTCACCAGGGCCAAAGTCCTTGTAGCAAGATGTACATTCAAACTCAGCTAGACTCCCACAAATGGTACATTCTCTTGGGGCTAGAGTGAAAAAAGTAAAAGGTCAGAAAAATAATTATCATTATTACTCATCCTGAACATTTTGAGCCTTACTGTGAAATAAAAAATAACTATTTCCTGAAAACAGTTTAAGTTAAGAATTATCATCTATATTCTATGAAATTTATGAAAATAAAGCAAATAAAGGGATTTTGAAAATATTCAAAACAATGGTTCAGTGTCAAGGTTAAGGTTATTCTTCGACCATCATGCACATTATTGATTTTAAACCAAGATATCCTTAAAAAGTAAAGCTTTTTTGAGAAATTTGAAGCTAAATTGGTTACTGATATGATTAAAATGAAAGAATTGGCGTTTATCTAATTCATTTTGGAAGAGTCAAAATTTGTTTGTTTTGGATTTAATGCTTGTATGTTATGGCAATAACCAATTTGCATTTGTAGCGCACACAGGGTCTTTCAAGTTAAAGAAAGTGTAGAAAAGAAGTTTTTGAATCTAACTAAACGAAAACCTTCAGGCAACTTTTTGTAAAAGTATTGCTTTCTTATCAAGAAATGATCATAATGTCATATCATGTGTATGCTCAAGACGTGATGGAGTTATACTATTTTGTAAAACCTCATAATGACCTTAAAGTACATATGAATCTGAACACTCGTCACAGTTGAACATTCAATCTCAGACCCATCCATTAACAGGTTTTCTAAAAAAAGTTAGACTTGAATAAAAGGTTCCTACCATTGTCTAACACATCTGTTATATCTAGATTGAGGCTTGGCACTATTCTGTTGTACATCTTATAATCCTTGCCGAACCGTGGCATTTGAATCATAAGACATGTTGGTATCTGAAAACATATAGAGAGAAAATATGATCTCTTTAAAATTTTCACCATATTTAGATGGATTTATTAATTTGACATTTCATGATTTTAAGTTTAAATAATTTCAAACTTTAGAAAAGATAAGTGGTGCAGGAGCGACACTCTTTCAATAAAAATGAATGATATAAAATACTTAACAATTCCTATAAGGATAATCAATATACAATGAAAAAATAATAGTAAAAGTTTTAAAATCATATAAGTCAAAAGTTTAGAAAGAGAAATGGTTATTCTGAGCTAGTTGATTTACAAACCTTTGTTCACAATGCAAATTCTTAGCATAAGGCAAAATTTCCTTGGGTACCCCATCCCGAAATACTTTTTTGAAATGGAACAGCCCTTACCATTAAATACTAAATGAGAAGTATACATTTTTGAAGATTTGAGGAAAGAAAGTCATAATAAAGAAAATGTATTTCGTGTGGTATTTGACAGTCTCCATCAAGGAATGTTGACTTAGAGAAAAAATGGGGCTGCAATAACTATTCTGCGGCAATGTGAAACCGGGTATATTGCAACTAGTTTATATACCTCTGCAAACTTGATGTCCGATTGTAAACAGGATAGTCCCAATAGTTGCTGAGTTGTAGGTAAGACAATCCGTTCATCCTTCTCAACAAATAGCTGGTAACAGAACGATTCGGAACCATTGCTGTAATAAATAATATGAACATTTCAAAAATTAAACAACCCTCTTACAAATTTATCAAAAAAACTCATACTAAATATTATTCTAACATCAGAACATGCAATTGCCCTTTTCGCACATATCCTAAAATAATGATCTAAATAATAAAGCCTTGATCCTAGAAATCATCTACGCATGTCGTCAAAAGGCAAATCAACAGTTAAGGTTTCATTATTCATTCACCCCCTTAGTAAATTTGGTGTCTGAGCGCATGTCCACGTATACACACATTTACCAATTCATGCTCGTAGTACCATTTTTTCTTTATCCCAATACTGTGATCTTTTTAACACTTCCAATGTTAAGGCTACTTTTGTCCAAAGTACAAGAATGCAAAGATTTTTGAAAACCATATAAACCCTGTCATTTTTGGTATTCATTGGAAAGCCCTCACTGAATACTCTCAGATGAGTACCAATGTGCCAGATTTTATAGTGAAAGATGTCATAATATTGTCATATTTAAAATTTTATAAGCTAGAAATGATTACATTTGTTTTATGATTTGTCTTGTAATCTTGTAACTTATTTACCTTAGTTTTATAAATGGATCTGCTCTCATGATCTGCTGCAACAAGGAACTTAGAAACTCCTCTGGATCTTGAATTATAGAGAAGAAAAATGCGGTAAATACAGAAAGAAACATATCAAATCCCAACGTTTTCATTGGTATAAATACTCTTGTGCAACCTATTCTGAAATAGAATATACATTTAATCTAAAGAATACACATATTTCAAGACAGTAGGCATCCCAAGATTAGTCATGAAATATGAATATCAAATAAACATTTCACATAGCCCATGAAGGCATGTGGCACCATCTAGGGACGGATAAGGACATTATTCAATGCAACCACTTTCCCTTTCGAGCACATGTGACATTGGCAAACACTAGTGGCGACATCTATTGCTAGACAGGAAAACCAAGGCAAGCAGCCAAACAAAACCTACGATGACCTCTATTGCCAGGATGAAAAATCAAATAGGCATTTCTTTCAATCTCATCATGACACGTGGGGCCACCTAGGGAGAGAAAGAGAAATTAATTTCAATGTAACTACTTTCCCTTTCTGGCACACGTGTCACTGGCAAACACTTGTGGTGACATCTATTGTTAAATTGGTAAACCAAGACATAGCGTCCTCGTTACATCTCCTTAAGGTAGAACTCTACTCGATACACGGGTCATTTTTAAAACTTGAATATCTGATAACTGAGTTTAATGAAGACAACGGCACTTATACTATTGTCAAGGTTACATCTCATAGTTGCCGAATAATGGTAAGTTTATCAGTAAGTGGCTATATTGAGGTAATGTGGCACCCTTAAAGAACATATCTAGATGTGTTTCGTTTTTTGGCAAAATGTCAAGACTCATCCTCTACTTGAAAATGAGAGTCTACCATATGATCATTCATCTCTTTGGTGAGGTGCAAGGTCCTACCTCAACAGGGGATCTGCACGATGAGTATCTTAAAAACATTTTTGAATGCTCCCATTAGCCTCAAAATTACTAACATCACGTGGTTTACATAGTAAATGCTGATTTTCAGGTCCTGTCAGAATTCAAGGTACCTGTGACATGACCTTGCACCTAGACGGGGTTCATATCTGTCATACCACCTTTTGTGCTTGTGGTCGTACTACAATAGAAAGTCGCTTGGGCAAAATTCGTTGCGAGTGACCACTTCTCATGTGTGATCTTTTGTTTTGATATACATTCTTAGGGGCCAGCCAAGGACACCACCTAGTGGTGATAATCTTGGTGTACTAGACTATCACCTTAACATCGATTCACTTCCAAATTTGCTGTCAGACGAAACCTGTGATGACCTCTATTGTCAGCATGGAAAATCAAATAGGCATTTCTTTGCATCTCATCATGACACGTGGGCCACCAAGGGGGAGAGAGTGAAATTAATTTTTCTGTAACTGCTTTCCCTTTCTTGCTCACGTGGCAATGGCAAACACTTGTGTTGACATCTATTGCTAAATTGGAAAACCAAGAGGTAGCACTCTGAGTACAGCACTCTTGAGGTTTCACCAATAGGCCAAACATTTGACAAATCTGAAATAACGTTAGTAAGGGTTATCTTTCACCTTGATTCTATTGTTGAATATTATAATGCTAGGCTACTTAGGTGGTGTTGGATAAAGGATAGTTGAAAATGCGAAAAAGGCCTCAGCTAGGATAAAAAGGTTAACTTAGAAGACATATTTTCAGGTATTTTAGGCATAATTGTAATTTGGACCCAAAGACAACTGACAATTTTGGGCAAGATTACAATTATCAAAAGTTTGCCAATTACTAGAATTACAAATATCCTGCTGTCTCTACCAAACCCCACACCACAAAGTTTGGACAAAAGTGACAGTATTTCAAAGAACTTTTTATGTGGTAACAAACCTCCAAAACCCAAAATATTTTACTTGCTAAACCCCTACAGTAGGATTTATGGTAACTCAGATTTTGCTTCAATTAAAAATGCATTGAAGATATCATTGGAAAGCAGATTGCTGACAGGGTCCAGCAAAAGTAGTAGGAGAGTTATAGCACAAAACTTTGAAATCTTTGACATTTCAAGAGAACAAATTCAAGCATTTTTCATATTGCAATCAATTTTTTAGAACATGAAAATTTGTGATTTCTGGTTAGGAAAATACAATTTTGATAAAGTAGCACTGATTGGTCCAAAATTACCACTCAATCCCAACATAATCAGGATTTCAGATAAAGGCTGTGCAAACGATTACAAATAGTTATTGAACAATAACAATAATGACATGGTTATTTATAGGAAGAGACAAGGTATCGGACTTTCATAATTTATTCATCTAAAAAGATGAAAAACGATTTTAAAGAGATGGTAAAAGAAATGAATTATATGATGACAGGGGCTGAATAAGTCAGTTTTTCCCTAAAATGGGGTCCCATAGAACAGGAGTTACTTATGTCTCAATATTTCTTTCGATTAGTTGAGAGTGAAGTGAGGTTACAAAAACCTGAGATGCTATCGGTCTTGTAATTAAATTGAGTTGTTACTACGTGCTCGATAGTTATTATTGATTATTATTGGTATATATATATATATATATATATATATATATATATATATATATATATATATATATATATATATATATATATATATATGTGAATATATTATCTTTCTCGATTGAAACTTGTTAAATAGAAAAAATGTCGAGAGGCAATAACTCTCCGCAGACAGAGTTATAAAAAATGAAAAATACAGGTTCCATCTGGATCATGTGATTAGTAAATATAGGTCCTTAAAGAATCATTACACGCGATAAAAAGCAGACTGTCATCTGTTAATATTTTACACACCTTAAATAAAAGTTGTCCATAACAAATAGGTCATAAATCAAGATAATTGGCTGTCATCTCATATGATTCACACCATGTGGCAGTACCAGCAAAAACTAATCATCAAGCTTTATCCCATTTCATATTGACTTCTCTACTACTACTTGCATTGCTAACGTTCTTTTTGCTGTCTCTAAACCCCCCATTTGCTTAGTAACCAGACGTCTACAAAGGACCTTTACATACACCAGTTGTTTTATATCTGTGGATATATGCACACTTTCCGAGGATTCGCCTGATAAGTCAGCAGTTATTTATAAGGCAAAAAGTTTGGTCAAAAAGAATGTGTCAAAAATGCCATCATAATGGATTAGTTGATTCAATGTGTACCATTCAGTAATACCTTATCCTTTTGAAGGAGCTATAATGTACACTTGAAAAGCATTCATAAGTATACAACACCTCTTTCCCATATTCCAATAGTATGGACCCATACAGACTACCATAAATTCAAGCCCTGCTGTGTATTTAATTGGTAGATGTTCGGTGATTATGGGAATATCAAACTTTTCCATAAAAGCACTACCAGCTAAATTCTTGTTTCTATGTTGTACCAATAAAATGCAAAATAGCAAAGTCATGGTATTTTCACTCATCCATTTATGTGCATCAATAAAACCTTTAGGTAGGAGATCCATATTTGAGATACTTTGTCATTGGTAAGTGCGACATACTAGTAGTGCCAAGTACATAAAACAGAGGTTTTACAATCCAAATGACAATATACAACAGAATGTAAGGTTGAACGTATGCATACATCAGAATATTAATAGAAATAAGACACCAACACAGCAAAATAAAGAAACGCAAAATATAGAGTTGCAAACTATATGAATAGCACAACGCTAGGAGACAGACCTTATTCCCAGCACTTGCTATTTAAAAAAAATGGCACTTGCATGATCTTGCACTAGTATTATATATTGTCATGGTTACAGTCTGAGGACTAAAAACTGCAAGATAGACATGCATAAGCAAGCCACGCTTCTCTGAACATCTTAAAACATGTATGTAAGAAGCTCATTCTAACCGCTCCTTCCATATCAAGCAATATTACAATAATGGTAGGTGTAACCATAAACCATGTCAGAAACATAAGATAAACATACATTTACAGTGAATGAATGAATAGATGCTTAAATACACATCGACACACAAAGGCAATTCAGTGCCATAAATATATATATAAAATGATATATATAGGGAAGCACACAGCGCCATTTCAAGGATTAGAAAGAAATAAGCTTATAGTTAACACAATACTACAATAGAAATTATGTACACACATACGCAGCCCTAACGCAGCCTAAAGAAGGCTATTCTGTCGGCACACAAAGGCCATTCAGTGCCATAAAATATGTATAAAATGACATATATAGAGAAACACAGTAATAAGCTAACGAAATAAGCTAACACAATATACATATATAGTTAACACAACATGACAGTGGACATTATGTACACACATAAGCACCCCTGCCACAGCCTAAAGTAGGCTATTTAGTACATTATATGATAAGCACAGTCATATCGCTTTGAGCAAGACTATTCACTCATTGCAGACAGAGTATCCCCAAAGAATAATACAATACGATGTTTAATCTCCTACTTGTCTCGGAATGGAATACTAGTACTCAAACGTATGACTACCAGTCACTTCAGATATCTAAGTATGTACATAATTGATGCCACCCAAATAGCTGTTAAATTCATGAATCTCTGACAGCCAGTCATTCTGAGAATTATTACTGGTGTTAAGTATACTTGACCTTAATGTTGTAGATTTGTCAGATACTCAGACTTGGATGAAACAGGTGAAGTGGAGGTTAGTAAGGAATCAAAGGCAACTTGGTTTCATTCGTAACTTTAGGATAATATTGTGCTGGGTATGAAATATAATAAAGGATACACAAGTTAACAAAGCCCTCAATTCAAGTAATATAAGAACGCAATGTTGGTTATCATTATAAATGTATATACACCTGTACTTGGGGAAAAAGCATAAAAACATTGTTTTGCTTATAGATATATGTACCATATCAAAATAGTGGAATCATTGAGTTCCTTCAAGATTCCAGTTATCAATGGCATTGAAACATACAGACTTCCAACCTCATTGGCTAATAGACTCACTATTGCTGTTTGTTCTTCTAATTCAGAATGAAGAAAAGGAAACAAGGTTTAAGTGTATGAGGAAAAAAACAGGAACGGCATACTGATAACTGATTTGTCATATAACTATACGTGTGAATTGAATGCGTGGGATGTAGACCTTGAAATACTGCAGAACGTATATAATCATTGTCATGTCGGACCAACTGATATAACCCATGCTGCATTTTATGTACATGTGGATATCAAAAGTTCTAACTCAGAACAGTCATACAAAGGAAACTTATACTAGAAATATGCAATAAAGAACTTATCTATTGATTAAGATGCGTATATGATAACATATAATGGCTCAACGCTTAGGGTGAACCTATGGCCCCAGGCCAGTAAAAAATCCCAAAAACAGCTTGGGGCCAGTAAAAAAAGACCTCAACTGGTTCTACAGGGCCAGTAAACATTTGGAGACATTCTTGTTAAAATGTTTCTCCCTGTCCCCAATTGTTTTTGAAATAAATGAAGATAAAATTTATAAAGATAAATGTTGTGGTGAATCTTATGCAATGTTCTTTCTTCTTACGTTAAAGAAAAAATGTAGGACCAGTAAACATTTGCAGGACCAGTAGATGCTAAATGTTCCTGGTCCTACAGGGCTAGTATCATTCTGAGTTAGCGTTGAGGCCTGTATATATATATATATATATATATATATATATATATATATATATATATATATATATATATATATATATATATATATATATATATATATATGTATATATGTATATATATATATATATATATATATATATATATATATATATATTTATATATACATATATATATATATATATATATTTATATATATATATATATATATATATATATATATATATATATATAATATTATGTGTATGTATGTATATAAATATATATATATATATATATATATATATATATATATATATATTTATAAATATATATATATATATATATATATATATATATATAAATATATATATATATATATATATATATATTTATATATACATACATATATATATATATATATATATATATATATAAATATATATATATATATATATATATATATATATATATATATAGATAGATATATATATAGATATATATATATATATTTATATGATGATAGCATTATGTCATTTATCCTTACACTATTAGATTAAAGACAGATAGAAATATTAATTACGTCTTTTCACTCTGAAATGAAATATAGAAAACTGAACCGCTGTAGAGCAGCAGTGGCACACAAACATGTCAGACAATAATTGATTGAAACATAAAGTAGGAAAAATTGAACTGGTGTATAACAAATGCTAGAAAAAAGATCTACAAGTTAGGAGATAAAGATAAAAAGGATCTTAGAAAAGTGTAAATGAAAAGCATGCACACCAACTTTGGTAAATGTGTATTATTGCAAATACATGATACACATGCAGTTCAATTTCTGTGAACATCATGCATGGCATAAACAGGAGTGCTCAAGCAACACATAACTAAGAACTGGATAAATGACTTTAAACCTACCTTTCTCTTCGCCCATCATTCCCTGCACTGTGCCAAGTTTGTCTAGCAATTTTCTTAAATTAAGCACTTTATCTGCTCTGACATAGAAATGTCTGAAAAAGAAGCATTACATAAAAGACACCAATCATCTAAAGACCCGCATGTGGATGGGATTTCACTGATGAAATATGTAACTAAGCAATCATGAATATATAATATATATATATATATATATATATATATATATATATATATATATATATATATATATATATATATATATATATATATATATATATATATATATGTATGTGTGTATATATATATATATATATATATATATATAATATAAATATATATATATTATATAAATATATATATACATATAAATATATACATATATATATATATATATATATATATATATATATATATATATATATATATATATATATATATATATATATATATATATACACACAGTTATACATGTACATATATATATATATTTGGCTTTGAAATACATGTACATGTTTCCTGTTTGATGTTTAAATTGTTTAGAATGGAATTCCTTCAAAAGAAAATGCAATATACAATTTCGTAAAGAATCATTCCTTCTAATGTTGCTTTGTGTAAATGAGAAGTTAAAAAGATATTTAATATTGATTAATAAGTAATGGACCTAAAATATCTAAACATAAGTAGTTTGCCGATGTTTTCTAAAGCCACAATGGTACCATACAGGTTGGAATCAGGTAGAGCAACAATGATTTATCAGAGAATAGTTACAAACAATAAGCTATGTAAAATGAAACTGTTAACAGATCCTAAATGTCTACTTAGTAAAACAGAAGTTGAGCCCATTGAACATGCCTTTCTGAAATGCCCGTGTATTACCAATATCTGGAGATAATTTGAATTGTACCTTCAGAATTATATAGGGCTAAGCTCAAACATGAGTGATATTGAAAAGTTTGTTGGTACGAAAAGGGGTAGCGGTATATTGAATACTAATATATTAATGTTGAAAAAAAATATTCCAAAAATTGACCAAATACAAAGACCTCCACAAATTAATGAGATTAAGTATCACATGTATGCGCAGATGAAATATGAGGAGTATTATGCAGAGATAGAGAAGAAAACTGACGAATTTCTTAGGAAATGGGGAGATATTCATTTAGACCTGGATACCATTCTCTAATTGAATTTGTGTTTAAATGTGTTTATGACCAAGTGTAGCTTGTATGAAAGTAATATTCCATGTGTATGCATGAAAGATGAAGTATAAAACAAGCAATGTTTGCAGAAATTTCAAAAAAGTTAGAGCAACACACCTGTTGTGGTCAATCTTCAAAGAATGGTGGCCCCTTCTCATAAACTCTGTATTGAGGTGTGGCTATACATGCAATTTCTTTGGAAAGGCTTTTCCATAGTCACATGTTAGATTATATAGTCGTTTCCAATGAAAGGACAGCACAAATGCCTTTATTCGCAGAAACTTTGGTCGGAAAAAGCAACGTTCGTATTTTTGATATAAATGCAATGAATACATGGAGTCGTCAATCATGCGCACTCTCACCGTTGACTGCCTATTGAATCTCAGACGCATCTTTTAATTTGTATTTGATTTTCTCATGGTAGAAATAAGAATAAACGAGATAGTTCAGCACATCATAAACATAGTTCCTGTTCATTGACTTACGATATATGTAACGTTATATTTTTCTGGAGAAACATTCTCACACACTTGACCCTTCCAATGCTGAGGCTACTTTTGTCCAAAAGACAAGGATGCAACGATTTTTGAAAACTATCTAAACCCTGTCATGTTGGTATTCATCGGAAAGCTCTCGCATGATTACTCTCAGATGGGTACCAATGTGCCAGGTTTTCAGTCATTTCTTTTTAGGTTTTTGTTTTATTTTGTATTGGCCAAATTAGGCGCCAGCAGCATAAGGGTTAAGAATATTTTTTTTTCTTTTTTGAGGTGCAGCATATGATACCATTACATACTTTGTTTGCACATAGATATAAAAATATAACCCTGATGAATTCTCTGATCCACACAACACACCATACTTTGTATGCATTTAATCATATACATTTCAAACTGATGGCAGTGGTTGCAGAGCAAAGAGGAAATATAATGATGAAGATTTGAATTAAACCATGTCAAAAGTAAACCATGATTCATCTTTCCCTTTCCCTATGCAATTACAAACTAGCATTTGATGGCGTAAACATATCAACGGAAGTAACAAATTTAAGCTCACTACTGACTTTCAATCATGCAGGAATAGTAGCCCTGTACCATTGTCAAAAATAACAATAAAGCAATATAAAACAATATAAATAATTTCCACAAAAAATGAACGATATATGAATGGCCCAAATTTATAAAACGTTGCACAATCTATAGAACAAACCACCCATATTTCAAATACGAATATTGCATCGGTACAAACTATAAATTGATAATACTATGTTTCCACCATTAAGCTCCAATTATGATGGGATAAACAAATCAATACCAACAACACTGATTAAGAATGAATGAATGAGGGTTTAAAGGCCCTTGGGTACACAAAGGCCATTTAGTGCCATAAAAGATCACCAAAAATGGTCGTTTGGCATTGTTGAAGAACAATGACAGAGCATGATAATTCTAAGTGAAAAAAGAAAAAGAGGGAGAGTAAGAGCAGAGCCTTCAGAACCAAAGAGAAGCAAGGGATCTTTTAGATGCATGGTATCCAAAGACAGATCCACACATCACCTTTCTTTTATAAAGCGAGCAGGGTTCCCTCTATACAGGGAATTTTCTCCATAATTAACTTGTGTTGCCATGACTTAAGATTGTAGAATAATAATAATTGCACTCTGTCCCAAGTAAGATCACAAAAATCGAGGAAAATAACTATGGATAGTTAAACAATGTATAGATATTGTAATTTGTACACATGTATTTAGAAAGAAGAGTATTGTTCCCGATACACAGATTCTTTGTTATGTACGATTTTTATAAATAAACAGATACTGGGTTAACCAATATAAATATAATATATAGCCAAATACATGAAAAATAGTATCAACAAACTATATACATGTGTTATACCTGATGTATGAAGGGAAAGGTTGAAATCATGAATTCATGGATGAACGAATGGGGGCTTAAAGGCACATAGGCACACAAAAGATATATAGTGCCATAAATTTTGTATAAAACACTGGTCATTTATAGTTATAGAAAAACACTAAACAATCAACAAATACATATAAATGGTCACTAAACAGTTAACAATTTCAGATCATAAGCAGTTCATGTATGGTTTCAAAAGTTTTTAAAGTGTTTCACAATCGATTTAACAGACCTTTCTCATGCTAATAAGGAAAATTCAGTCTGAAGAAACTTTCTATAGAAGTTCCTGTACTCAATAAAATCCACAGATTAAAGTAAAATGTTTGATAGTAAAACAACAATCACAGGCCATATACTGTAGAGAGTCCTCCCTTTTAGAAGAAAAGAATGAGTCACTGTGACCAATTCTTATTCTTGCTAAAAACGTTCCTCAAGCAAAATAATTCCATGACCTCTAGGCTACAGACACAGCTGGGGCTTAATCTTAATTGAATGTAATTTGTTATTGACTGCCTCGTCCCACTTCGACTGCCCCTTTTGCTTTGAAAGATCATTGACGTTTTCTTTTTAAATCACTATACGGATTGAAATATTTGCAAATCTTTTCAGCTGACTTAAATGTAGCATCCACATTATCATCTGATGCCACCATGACTTGAATCATGTGTTTTTCACGGTACTGTACTAGGCAATTAAGGCGTTCCAGCACCTTAAGAACAAGATGATGTGTCGAGTCCCTGCTATGAATGGCCCGAAGGGCTGATTTTGAATCAGCAAATATGATAGAAGTCTGGTTTCCTCCACTACTTACAAATGGCTACTCACGAAACAATATTGCAGAAAAAGTGACAATCATTGAAATTCAAAGCAAGCATTTTCATCAAGAAAATTACAACAATTTTCTGTAATCTTATTTTGAAATCAGCCTTCTGGTTTCTGCCTCATGATTTCTAATCACAAATCATCCGCGCAGGTAACTATATTCTTAAGCAATGATTTGCAATAGGTCAATTGCTTTTGGTGGGCCTGCTTCCGTTTCCTCCATCGATAAAATAGACTTCTCACAGTACTACTTTGAAAGTGATAAACTAGAATTGATCCAAAAACAAAATGTAAATCCAGATGGTTCGATCATTTCCACAAATATATGCTAGACACGTTGGTATTTGAACTTACTTTCTTAGCGGGTTGACAATGCTCTCTTTGAGGACCCGTTGCACTTCTTCGTATTCCGGCAAGTCCGCCTGCTCTTTGGGTCTAAAGAGGATCGAATCGAACACATGGGTGAAGAAGAACATGGAAACGAGGCTCGCGTCCAGATAGCAGGAATTGTGGTGACCTTGGATGCCCTTGTTCTTTCCGCAAATCGAGGCGAGGTCACGAAGATCCGGGGGAGGTACGTTTCCACCCTCGTCAGGACTCTCAACGCTCCCAAAAGCTGCAAGACAATGTTGAGAGAATAAAAGCAAGTGTGTGTAATATTGACTACCGCATATGCCATTAAACAACTGACTACGGGACTCAGGACGTTCAACGCTCCCAAAAGCTGCAAATCATCGGTAAGAGGATAATAGAAATTATGTGTGCTACACTGACTACTACTGCATATGCCATAAAACAAATAGTTAATAAGGATTGGAAAAAGTGAGGCACATGCCATATCAAATTGGCTACTAAAACCATCGTCAGGACTCTCGACGCTCCCAAAAGCAGCAAGACAATTTTAAGAGGATAAAGGAAATTGCATGTGCTATACTGACTGCTACGGCATAGGCCATATAATGATTGACTACTAAAAATTGAGAAATGTGAGACTTATAGAGTGAAACCAGCCAATTTGAATATACTAGTTAATAGATTACTTTTCCCCCTTTTCCGCCCAATATATTCAAGATGTCCATGGATTGAACATGTTTATCATTGATGAATTCGTGCTGCGTGATTGTTTCCATGCATACAGAAACTATGATATAAATTTTAAAAAATGTGTTTGAATCGTTGAACTCTACTATTGAGGAAAATACGGGGCATCAAGGTATTGAAAAGTTAGGATATTGTCTAATTCTGCAAATGAAATAAAACAAATGTTTGGCTAATGAAGGGCTTACCTTGACTGTTTGACCGCTCTACGTATCTGACACTTTCCTGGAAGCGGGAGTCTTTTCTACACTTGTGAAGATATACAAAGAAGGCTTTCTTCGGGGCACAATGAAAGTACCTCTTCCCATTAAAAGTTCCATCTGTTCCCGCTGGACTTTCTTCTTCCTAGAAAGAGTAAGCAAAGGCCAAAACGATTAATAATCAATACAAAAGTATATATATATATATATATATATATATATATATATATATATATATATATATATATATATATATATATATATATATATATATATATATATATATACATGCATAAGCATCAAGGATTACGCCAGCAATGGTGATAATAGTACTTAGACTGTAACAATGGATAAATAGCTACGCAGAACCAACAATTCTAATTGAGCGGGGTTTTTTCAGTGCCTGTGATAATTCGTAGATCAATTTTCTTTTAAAAAGGGCATTCACCAAATGCATATTCCTTGCATTACAAGTACGTTTCATGAACTGCTGTTTGTAGGCAATGGTGCGATTAGTACTAGTATATGTATACAAGATCTTAATATGTCCACTTGCCATTTCCAGTCCAGCTACGAGCTTGTTTGGATCCTTTGATTCTGGTAGTCCACCGATCCATCGGATGAGGCCATACTTAGGCGGGTTGCCCAGTACCTCCACCATAGAGTTGACAGCGAGGTCCTCAGGGATGGTGTACTCGGCAGTGGGGGGCAATGTGCTACCCAGGTGTACCACATGGCCATCGGCTTCATTTGGGGCCGTTGTCATTACTCTACTATTTGTACTTGGTTCATCTGGAAAATAACACATCGATGTGATACATATATACTGGTGTGCTGTGGAGCCATCGGATTCATTTAGGGCTGTTGCCATTATTCTACTATTCGTACTTGGGTTATCTGGAATATAACACATCGATGTGACATATAGTATTCATATGATTCATCAATAATATTTATCTGCAAATTGTTCCATGAAATTACCTTTAAGAATAGTTGACACAGAACGAACAGTGTGTGGGCATTACATTAGACGGCTTAGCCCTGGGAGCTGCACCTCCCCCCTACTCCCACACGCACATGCGCACTTAGAGTACCGAACACGTCAGTTATAAGGTTGGTAAGGAGCTGAAGAAATACAGATATTTCTTTCCACCAAATCACCAGAAGGGAATTGACTTATGAAGTACAAAGTCCCAGTCACACAGAGCTACGACCATCCAAGACCACCTACTATACTAGCTGGTTGCAAGTGTCTTGGGTGATTGTAGGTAATTTTGGATAATTTCAAAAGCTTCAGTCACACAGAGGACTGGGGTGTCAATCAATGCCAACTGCGCACAATTGCAACAGACTGCTGTGCAACAATATGCGATCGCACGTACGTACGATACGGTCGAACGTTTCCGGGGAACGTTTGCTCTCGCGGCGGGTAATGCGCCTGCATGGGTGCTTCCCTTTGTCTCCTTCTGTCTTCCATACATATTCCAGTTTAAAGTTTGTCTTGTAGTTTCCTGATCATTTTCAACTGGAGATTGTAACTATCATGGAAGAAGGTTGTCAGCGATGAGAGATTAGCGGCTGCATTTTCCGGGTGTTTCGGTTTCGCCTACCATTAACCACGGATTTTTAAATGCCAGAGCACGAGCATTTCCTTCAATTTCGGGTCGGGTTACAAGAAGCAAAGAACTCTATGTTTAGGCCTTATCAAATTTAGTCCTGACAAGCCAGTTCTAAGTCTTCGAGAAACCTGGAGTACCCAGCGAAAACCATAGCTTAGCTTTAAATCACTGGCAACTTTCTCACATGCCTCATCTGGGATTCGAAACCGGGCAGTGGTTAGAGATAGTGAGCAGTTAGTGGCAACACCTTAGACACTCGGTTATCAGGACAAGTACTACTCAATTGGAATATCTAGGACAGATCGAAATGCTTTCGTTTCTAGTTTCTGTGATGACGCATCACCAGAACGGACTAACAGTCACAATAACAGTTATGCAAATGCCTGGTAACGACAAATGAAAGCTAACCCCATCCGTATGTATTCACACTAGACCAAGTTTTTAAGTGTGACAAAAACAAATATGGTTTCTAATATTCGTTTGTTTGTTAATTTGTAAGAATTTGCATAGCTTTCAAAATATGATGTCATTTTGAAGCAAAAAGAAACTTGAAACCAGGAAGAAATTCCCCTCTTTTAGAAAAGAAGCAGCAGTCTTAACCCTTATAACAGCCCTATTCAAGGTCCACAAGTCCCCTTCATGTGATGTAAAAAATAACCCACTAATGCTTAAAAGATCCTCTTTAAATTGTCGTCTGACAATAACTTTGAAATTGAGAATAATTATACAAAATATTTGAAGGAAATTTGTTGGTAATATTCTTAAAAGCAGTTCTCTATCAAATATTTGTGAGTATAAATGGGATAATGTCGTATTACCAAATTATTTTTCAAAAGTAGCAGAGATCCAGACGACATCTTTTCTCGACTTGGGAGTGGTGACGTAACCAAATGTGCGGAAGTGGCATTCATCAATTACATTGACAGGATTGGGCACAAAACAAATAGAGAAACCGATGACACAGCGATGTGGTATTTCCGTTGACTAATCAACGTAGCGACATCATGTCAGAATAGAAAGACTTCTTTTACCAAGTATTCGAGTGAAAAAAGCTGAAAGGCAATTCCGCAATTCAGAGAAATAGAAAATCAAAGCAACTCGCGTAACTTCGGGGATTTTATTTGCAAATAGCAGTAATTCACAGGAGATGAGTCAGCATTTTCATATCAGAAGAGTATATATATATACAGTTAATATATATACATATATATATATATACATATATATATATATATATATATATATATATATATATATATATATATATATATATATATATATTTATATATATATATTTATATATATATATATATATATATATATATATATATATATATATATATATATATAAATGTATATATATAAATATATATATATATATATATATATATATATATATATATATATATATATATATATATATATATATACATACATACATACAAACGTAAATATATATATATATATATATATATATATATATATATATATATATATATATATATATATATATATATATATATATATATATATATATATATATATAATATAGACTTGTTTAAGATATGAACAGGTATATATGTAGGCCCGCTTATACTCGCTAGCCATTTAACTTTGCGCTGTTCACAACGTACATTAAGTATGCAAATGCCAATGGCGCTAATATCATGATTGACTACGTGTCATCTGTTTGTAAAGACTTAAACTATTTAAGTGCAATTAAATAACACATATGATAACACATAGCTGAGCAATGTGCACTTAGTGGACAGGGCTAGGAGGCAAGAGTTACTACACTGCGTATGACATGACAATTCGACCATATAGCGAGAAAACAATTTTCCGCCCCTCCCGCCCAACCACCCAAAAAGACAACAAACACAATACGGTGATCAATTGCTTAATAAACACGTTTTTAAAAGCCGTGTAGGAATGACAAGGATTATTCTCTTACAAAAATATGACACTGTAATAAAGTAATTTGCACGTTCTTCTCTTATAGACAATTCCCTGATAGGGTCGAGATCTTCCTCTCCCCTTGACAATATTCCGCAATAAGAAAATAAAATTCAATCACATGGTATGAAAGGAGCATTCTCATTGGAGGAAACATTTGAAGCAATTAGAATTCGCAACGGCGACGAGCACGACAGACATTCACTTCTTACTATCCACCATCTAGCCAGGCATTGCAACTACAGTGCTGACATTTAATTCCTGCACTAAATGCTTGGGCTGCAGGGGCATGATACACGACCTGATTGCCAACCAGTTTCCCGGGCATGGATGACCTCACAACTGAATGTAGCTTTGATTTGCAAGCTACGTGAGTCATTGATGTACTTATTTATCAGACATGTTATACATGGGTGCTGGTACAACCAGGCACTGGCACTGGCAGACGTCCGATCGACTGGTGCAGGAATAAATTGTCTGTACTGTATAATTCGTAAGAGCGACAAGCAAGACAGGCAACGACTTTTCACTATCCACCACCATGCCAAGCACTACATAGGTAGTATACGACCATGTTCTAAAGCTCACCTGTTTTGTGGAGTTCATAGACAGGGTTGACAATACGTGTGGTAACAGGAAAGCGAGGCCCAGTCACGTGGTGGGATGGAGAGAGTGAATCGATATAAACAAAGTCCCCTGAACGGGAGCGAGTGGTCAGTTTTTCTTTCTCTTTTGAGGCCTCGTCCGCAGATCGAGAAACACGCGATATATGGTTGAGGATTTCTTCCTGTTCCCTTAAAAATGCTTCGTTACTTTGTCCAAAGCCGTCAGAGTTGCTCCTCCCTAGTTCCACTAGAGGATAACGGAATTATCACACATAAGTATATATAGTCTCACAACTAGACGGTCCATACGAGAATTATCACACATAAGTATATATAGTCTCACAACTATACAGTCCATACGAGAATTATCACACATTAGTTATTGTAGTCTCACAACTATACAGTCCATACGAGAATTATCACACATTAGTTATTGTAGTCTCACAACTATACAGTCCATACGAGAATTATCACACATTAGTTATTGTAGTCTCACAACTATACAGTCCATACGAGAATTATCACACATTAGTTATTGTAGTCTCACAACTATACAGTCCATACGAGAATTATCACACATTAGTTATTGTAGTCTCACAACTATACAGTCCATACGAGAATTGTCACACATTAGTTATTGTAGTCTCACAACTATACAGTCCATACGAGAATTATCACACATTAGTTATTGTAGTCTCACAACTATACAAACCCTAGGATAGTTCTAGTGTACATCCCGAAACAAGAACTGGAGCAACATTATTTAACTATTGAGCAATTAATAATTAGGTCAACATGATACAAAGCATTACATACAATAATGGTCCCACGGTAAGTGATACATAGATATTATCGTGGCGGGATATATGTGGGATGAAAGCGATGTCTCTGTCATCTTTCATGCGAGCTTTTTTGTTATCATGAGGAACTGCACACACACACACACACACACTCCCTCTCTCTCTGCTCAATCTTGATAAGGCACTAACCCATCGAATGATATGAATAGCACCCCCTCTCTCTCTCCTCAATCTTGATAAGGCACTAACCCATCCAATGATATGAATAGCACCCCCCTCTCTCTCTCCTCAATCTTGATAAGACACTAACCCATTCATTGATATGAGCTGCACACATCGCACCCCCTCTCTCTCCCCCCCCCCCTCAATCTTGATAAGGCACTAACCCATCCAATGATATGAATAGCACCCCCCCCTCTCTCTCTCCTCAATCTTGATAAGACACTAACCCATTCAATGATATGAGCTGCACACATCGCACCCCCTCTCCCCCCCCCCCCTCAATCTTGATAAGGCACTAACCCATCCAATGATATGAATAGCACCCCCTCTCTCTGCTCAATCTTGATAAGACACTAACCCATCCAATGATATGAGCTGCACACATCGCACCCCCTCTCTCTTCCCCCCCCCCTCTCTCCCCCCCCCCCCCTCAATCTTGATAAGACACTAACCCATCCAATGATATGAGCTGCACACATCGCACCCCCTCTCTCTTCCCCCCCCCCCTCAATCTTGATAAGACACTAACCCATTCAATGATATGAGCTGCACACATCGCACCCCCTCTCTCTTCCCCCCCCCTCTCTCCCCCCCCCTCAATCTTGATAAGACACTAACCCATTCAATGATATGAGCTGCACACATCGCACCCCCTCTCTCTCCCCCCCCCCCCTCAAGCTTGATAAGGCACTAACCCATTCAATAATATGAATAGCACCCCCCCTCTCTCTCTCCTCAATCTTGATAAGACACTAACCCATTCAATGATATGAGCTGCACACATCGCACCCCCTCTCTCTTCCCCCCCCCTCAATCTTGATAAGACACTAACCCATTCAATGATATGAGCTGCACACATCGCACCCCCTCTCTCACCCCCCCCCCCCCCCTCAAGCTTGATAAGGCACTAACCCATTCAATAATATGAATAGCACCCCCCCCCCTCTCTCTCTCTCCTCAATCATGATAAGACACTAACCCATTCAATGATATGAGCTGCACACATCGCACCCCCTCTCTCCCCCCCCCCTCAATCTTGATAAGACACTAACCCATTCAATGATATGAGCTGCACACATCGCACCCCCTCTCTCTTCCCCCCCCCCCTCAAGCTTGATAAGGCACTAACCCATTCAATAATATGGATAGCACCCCCCCCCCCCTCTCTCTCCTCAATCTTGATAAGACACTAACCCATTCAATGATATGAGCTGCACACATCGCACCCCCTCTCTCTTCCCCCCCCCCCTCAATCTTGATAAGACACTAACCCATTCAATGATATGAGCTGCACACATCGCACCCCCTCTCTCTTCCCCCCCCCCTCAATCTTGATAAGACACTAACCCATTCAATGATATGAGCTGCACACATCGCACCCCCTCTCTCTTCCCCCCCCCCCCCTCAAGCTTGATAAGGCACTAACCCATTCAATAATATGGATAGCACCCCCCCCCCTCTCTCTCTCTCCTCAATCATGATAAGACACTAACCCATTCAATGATATGAGCTGCACACATCGCACCCCCTCTCTCTTCCCCCCCCCCCCCTCAATCTTGATAAGACACTAACCCATTCAATGATATGAGCTGCACACATCGCACCCCCTCTCTCTTCCCCCCCCTCAATCTTGATAAGACACTAACCCATTCAATGATATGAGCTGCACACATCGCACCCCCTCTCTCTTCCCCCCCCCCCCCCCTCAAGCTTGATAAGGCACTAACCCATTCAATAATATGGATAGCACCCCCCCCTCTCTCTCTCTCCTCAATCTTGATAAGACACTAACCCATTCAATGATATGAGCTGCACACATCGCACCCCCTCTCTCTCCCCCCCCCCCTCAATCTTGATAAGACACTAACCCATTCAATGATATGAGCTGCACACATCGCACCCCCTCTCTCTTCCCCCCCCCTCAAGCTTGATAAGGCACTAACCCATTCAATAATATGGATAGCACCCCCCTCTCTCTCTCCTCAATCTTGATAAGACACTAACCCATTCAATGATATGAGCTGCACACATCGCACCCCCTCTCTCTCCCCCCCCCCCCCCTCAATCTTGATAAGGCACTAACCCATCCAATGATATGAGCTGCACACATCGCACCCCCTCTCTCTTCCCCCCTCTCTCTCTCCCCCCCCCCCCCTCAATCTTGATAAGGCACTAACCCATTCAATGATATGAGCTGCACACATCGCACCCCCTCTCTCACCCCCCCCCCCCCCCTCTCTCTCCCCCCCCCCTCAATATTGATAAGGCACTAACCCATTCAATAATATGAATCGCACCTCTCTCTCTCTCTCTCTCTCTCTCTCTCTCTCTCTCTCTCTCTCTCTCTCTCTCTCATAGCAACGTGCATGCACGATTTTGACTTGGTACAGCTTGGAATGTTTGACCCTTCAAATCCTACACACGCATATATACATTTATGGCAGCATAGCTTAGAGAACCATGCACGCATACATGTATATGCAAGATATTCAAATTCGTTTAAAGAAGAGCCTGGCTCGCCAATTTAAATTGTAAAAAATCAATGCCTCAAAAAAGGAGTCAATTTGTCTTTCAGAATGTTGTGCTTCATTCAAGGTTTGTTTTGATACGTCACATTTCTATGCTGGGCCAAATTGTCATAAGATCGTCAAACATGAACAACCTGGTACTGGATTTTGGCCAATAATCCCCATTTCGATTAAGCATCAGTCATTTGGGGAAAATTACAATTTGGACACACAAGGGATGAGGTTCACGGTTAGTATTCTTGATAGCCATTTTTCTATCACCCATATGGGCAGCCCCAATAGCGATGTGTTTTTTAGGGTTAGACGTTGGGTTAGTCGGTGGCTCTCTTCTGGTACTCTGGTTCCCGCCAACATCAATAACTGGCGTGTCATAATGTAGCAGTGCCATGGTAGAAAAGGCAAGAAAAAGTCATAAACTTAGTAATATTGGTTTATTGTTTAGGTCCAGAAAGAGTTACCTAGGTCATGATATTCGGTGTTGTTTTTTCGGTGAAGTAACTTGTGTGTCTTATAATAAGTTGTAATTACTTATTTTGCGGAGGTTTTGGGTTGAATTGTATATTACTTCCTCTTTTCCAAGTTTCCTGTGTGCAAACCTTTCATACTTTTACATATATGATCAATTAAGATACATACATACTGTCGCTCATACATAACAAATATCATAGATAATCCAAATAATCCCTTCACCAAACCATGGCACACAATAAACCGTTCACATAGATTTGACAAGCAATCTAGGGAACATGGTCAAGAACAATAATGGGCCGGTTCCCAAACCGCGGAAAACGGGAATAATTTTTAAGGCATAAGTAAATAGTTGTTGCTATTGTTGTGGTGGTTGTAGACAATGCAACGGACCCGATGGGACTTCACCAGTTGACTTTAAACATATGACTTTGCTTGGAAAAGTAGTTGTGGAGAAAGTGTGAAATTCTTTGACCGTGACAATTAACACTATTTCGTGAAATGTATCCTGTTTTAGAAATGATTTACTGATTTGTTGGTGTTTGTATTAGCACCCTGCGTACCTGTCTCGGTATTTTCCCAATGATGTTTTTGCCAACTATGTATTCCCGAAATGAACGTTTTATGGAAGCTACCGGAATAGGTGAGATTAACCCTTCCAATGCTAAGGCTTCTTTCACCCAAAGCACAAGCACGCAAAGATTTTTGAAAACCATCTCAACCCTGTCATGTTGGTATACAATGGATAGCTGAGTACTCTCAGATGAGTACCGACGTGTCAGTGTTTCAGTCATTTTCCATGTATTTTGTACTGGCCAAATTAGCCTCTACCAGCATGAGGGTTAACACTTAACAGATGGAGAAGGAAAAACGTATTACTCGTGACTGTGAGTGGTTGTATTGCGTCAGTTTCCTGATGCAAAATGTTGATTACAGCTATCCCAAGCTTGGCTAACCGCTTCTTTCCTCTTCTTTTGTTACATTAAGTTCGTATTTCCTTTCCAAACTTGGCAAACCTCTTAGGATCACTGTGTTTTGTACCTATATACCTACCTTCTTTCTCAACTCCTTAAAATGTTGTTTTTGCTAATTAGGGGGCCATTGTAAAATTCCATGTGAAATCGAACACATTTGTATTGTTTGCAATGGTCGAATTTTACAATGGCACCAAATGAGCAAAATCAACATTTTACGAGTTGAGACCGAAAGTATATATAGATAGGTACAGAACACAGTGCTCCTAAGAGGTTTGCAAACACGAACATATTGTAACAAAAAAGAGGAAGAAACTGTCAGCCAGGCTTGGGTCAGACAGAATAGGGGGCCTATAGCACAGACTTAAAAACTTACAAAATAATTTTGCGTTGAGAAAATGCACGTTTTTGGATTAAAATTGGGATAAACTACCACTAGCCGAACAACGACCAATACGTAGACGTAGTTAAAAAGAAGTAACAAAAACACTGTAATAAATAGTCAATGCTCACAGCGGCCAAAAAACTACCTGCTACACAACTACCTCATTTGAAAAAGTTTCAAGGAGAAATGTTATTAAGAAAATAATCAACAACTCGTCTTCAAGTATTTTGTAAAATAGCCCTTAATACCAAAGTATTTGTCAAAATTTTCATAGATCCTGACAAAATTTTCAAGAGGAAGTCTGAAGCATTATAGTCTGTCTGACTTGATTTGGCTACCAGCTTTTTCCTCTTTTTCCCACAAAAAGTTCGTTTTTGCCTTCCAAACTTGGCAAACCTCTTAGGAGCAATACCGCGTGTATGTATAAACATACTTTTTTGTCTCAACTCCGCAAAATGTTGATTTTGTCCATTAGGTCCCATTGTAAAATTTGCCCATTGCCAACAGTACAGACACGCGAGATCGTCATTGTTGTCAATGGGCAAATTTTACAATGGGACCTAATGAGCAAAATCAACATTTTGCAGAGTTGAGACGAAAAGTATGTTTATACATACACGCGGTTGTGCTACTGAGAGGTTTGCCAAGTTTGGAAGGCAAAAACGAACTTTTTGTGGGAAAAAGAGGGAAAAGCGGTTAGCCTAACCAAGTCAGACAGACTATAGTGGGTCAAACATGTTAGAGGTTATTTATAGCAATTGGGTGTGGCGTTGTCCCAACATTACATTTTGACTATGCCAAGTAAAAGGAGGCCCAGGCCGGTATTCTGTGCAATGCCTTAAGGCCGGGATTCTGCGCAATGCCTGTTGCTATGGTAACGAAACATTCGGACAGAAAAATCAAATAAAAGTAGATAAATGAATGTAAATTTTCTAAAATGAGGTCTTGTATGCAGTTTACTATATATGCCCCATACATTGAACCCATAAAAAACTCAGAAAAAGGATGATGAAAAAAGAATTATGCCTAAAAAAGCTCCCATGATGCTCTGCCTCTGACTCCAAGCAGACGACTAAACAAGATGGCTGCCAAGCCCCTTACTGGCACTTCATCAAATCATAAGTTACTAATAAAGAGTATCAATAAACTTTGTAAATTCTGGCGTGCTATAATAGTCATTAAGATTGGGCAGATGACCTTGTGTTGATTTATAGCTTCGTCCAGAATGTCCTTCAGTTGGCTTCGGCCTAGCGGCCTCAGCCAACCAAAGGACATTCAGGCCTCAGCTATAAATATTCACAAGGCCATCTGAACAATCTTAATCCCTATAGCAATGCTGCGATTTGCAAAACTTCTATGGCACGTGTACCTTTCTATTGTATCTCATGTTTATTAACTGTGCAAGTAAAACAAAACATGAATCAATGTGTGTTTGTTGTGAGTCGGAGATGTGTGGAGGTTTTGTTTTCTATCCTACCTTCAGTATCAGTTGGAAGAAACAGAGGTAGGCTGTTGTATAGCCCCATGGATATCTCTTTCACAATCTCCGCGTTCAAATAATCGCAGAAAAAGTTTCCAACAATGCTAATTAGGTCGCGTGCGTCAAAACCATTTGTTTGTACCTGTAGCGGCCAAATAGGCAAATACCCTGCTTGCACGTTGTTATACATGTATCTGAATTATGCAAGCCTATAATATCGGCCAAATATTGATAACATTACTAGTATTACTACCATTTCCTCTCATGAACTACGACGCTCGATCAAAAAGTTTGGGGGATTATAACATATGTACAAAGAAAGGTCCATTTTCGGAAGTGTATATAGACAAAAAACACAATATAACTTTAGAGTTTTCTAGCAAACTCGTGTTTTTTGCGAAGTCATTTTAAACGATTAACTATGCATGGTCCTGGGCTGATTCGGGATTCCTCCATTGGAGGTAACAGTTTTTTTTCAAGGGAACTTCAGCATAGATGAAGTATAGTAATATTCGCGGTTTCCGTGTGAGGCCACTTCACTACGATGGCGCAGGTGTGAATGGCAGAAAAAAAATCCACTGTATATAAAAAAAACAGCAGAAAAAATGCACGGTTTTAAACAAACAGCAGAATTCTTTTTACTGTCGTTCACACCTGCACCATCGTATTATATTGTCTGAAAACTGAAGATTGAAAAGGGGGAAATGCTTAACTCCAACTCAAATGGTTAACAACTGGTCTGACTTAGTTCTGATTTTATCATTGTATGTCTGATATTAATAGAAAACATTAAGAATAATGATGCTACCTACCTCTATATTTTGACGTAACTTCAGGTTGTGGCGGTGTTGTTGGACCCCGTGAATAAAGACCCTTGGGTTGCCTTATATTGACAAAGTCGTCGCTGTGGTACGAGGGTGGGGGTGCCGTCGGTTGGACAGGAGGGGTGTCGGGGAAAAGTTCTGCCTCCTTCAGCAAGCCCATTAGTGGTATTAGCGAGGCATGCTTGTGTCTTGTGCGGAAAAGTTGCTGATCCTTGTATTTACCAGTTCCAGTACCAACTGGACGATCCTGCAACATCGTACAAGCAAGTAACGTACAAGGATGTTTAACGATTTAGCCTAAATATGGCAAAAAAGCGACGATAAACAAAATTCAAAATATTACATCTGAATTGCACACCAAGTCTGACAGGAAAGTAACACCAATCAAAAGATGTATATATATATATATATATATATATATATATATATATATATATATATATATATATATATATATGTATATATATATATATATATATATATATATATATATATATATATATATATTTATATATATATATATATATTTATTTATTTATATATATACAATCTTTGAAGAATGGATTGCTAGAAGACCAACAACTAGCAATCAACTATTCCTCTAAGCATTGCTTAATCGCAAGGTTGTTTCTAGATGTGTATCTCTGAAAATATTGCTTTGTTATGGAGATAAATGTATTTCTTTAAGTATCAGACCATGTGTTCTCCAGATATGAATGAAAAACGAGGACAGAATTCATATAAAATAATAAAATCATCATTTTATGTTTTATGAAAAATGCAGCATGAAAATGGTTGTGGAAAATTGCTGTAAAACACGTCATGACGTCATGACTTACAAATTCCACCCCGACTGTGAGGTCTTTCTCCTTCTGGTCCGGCAGATAACCGAGCCATTTCACGGTCCCGTTTTCCGGGCCATCATCGGACATCCACACCACCCTCTCCCCAACCCGGACCGGGGCATCGCTGTCGTCGGGCAGGGTGCGGGCACAGGAGGTCGACGCCTCGGCCAAAGCCGCGCGCAGCCTCTCTCCGCCCTCGGGAACGCTCTGGCGATAACGGATTTTGTTTATAGGAAAAAACACGGCCGAGTCGGGAGGACATCGGAAGAATCGCTCCTTCCTGAAAATTCCGTCGCTAGATCCTTGTCCTTGGTATTTCTGAAAATGGAATAAACAAATCATTTTTCATTGTACGAATATGCTTTTGCAGTCAATAAACATACATACATACATACATACATACACAAACTGCAAATACTGACTTCAATCATAATCACATTAAAATAATAACCGTATAGCATAATAAAGTAATATAAATAACTATCAATGATAAAAAATAAGTGTGAACACAACCAAGTTTATATTAAGAGGCATATACATTTCATTAATGTCAACAAATCTTTTTGATTTTACATTATATAAATTTTAACGTCATCATATAATGTTACTGCATAGCGCCCTTTGCAATACATGTAGAAACAATAATGAAAGAACTGGAAATTCGACTTATGACTAGGAAGAACGGCTCTGAGTGGATCGAGCGCAATCAGTTCTGCACTTGGTTGACTGCATCCCATTTGCTGACGTTGGTACAGGACGTCCCCAGACTGGTTGTTCTATACGTCAGCGGTCTCTCTGATTAGATCTGCCATCCGTGGTTCTCATACATCAGTGAAACGAGAAGTTTCCAATCCCTGGTAGCTTTATCTATACAGGTTAAGCTAGCTCTACGCCCGGAAATACATTCAGCTCTGTGAGATGTCCAACGTGAACGTGAAAACATATACTAGTATCTGGGAAAAGAGCTTTCGGTGCTGCATTTACACTATAGTACATCAGTGAGATACGGAGCTTCCAATCCCTGCTAGCTTTATCTATACAGCTTTGTCTAGCTCAACGTCCGGAAATATATTTAATACGTACAGGTATTGGATAGCTATTTCCTTTTAAAAAACCCATATTGACGCAAAGGGCTAAATGAACTAGAATCCAATCTTTATACGGACATAGAAAACCCTATATATATATATATATATATATATATATATATATATATATATATATATATATATATATATATATATATATATATATATATATATATATACTCTTTGCGTTCAAAAGTTATTAAGTTACTTTTGGGTTACATGTTCTATTTTATGTTACTTTTGTTTCAGTTGTACTTCTAGTTAAATTAATTTTGTTTATGTTTATGTTTACTTTATTTATCTATTTATGTTTGTATCTATATGATTTATGATGATTGTGTATATCTGTTATACAGTCAATAAACATCAATCAATCAATTCAGTTCTGAGAGATGTCCAACGTGAAAACAAATATGGGAAAAGAGATTTCGGTGCTGCATTTACAGAGTGCGTTGCGTAAATGATCATGGAAACTCAGAGCAGAGGCTGTATAAGGCGTCTCTGATCAGGCACACTGTGATGCTTGATGGTCATACTTCAACGAGACTCAGAGTTTCCAATTCCTATGGTGTTATCATTTTTCTTGCGTCGACACTGTGCTCCTTATCCAAAAATGATATCAGTTCCTCGAGTCGAGATACAACTTGTAAACTTATTGAGGGATCCTCTGGGACACAAGCGTAAGGTCGCAGGTTCGAGTATCTCCTGGGACCCAAGCGTAAGGTCGCAGGTTTGAGTATCCTCTGGGTCCCAAGCGTAAGGTCGCAGGTTTGAGTATCCGCTGGGTCCCAAGCGTAAGGTCGCAGGTTTGAGTATCCGCTGGGACCCAAGCGTAAGGGCGCAGGTTTGAGTATCCGCTGGGTCCCAAGCGTAAGGTCGCAGGTTTGAGTATCCGCTGGGTCCAAAGCGTAAGGTCGCAGGTTTGAGTATCCGCTGGGACCCAAGCGTAAGGGCGCAGGTTTGAGTATCCGCTGGGTCCCAAGCGTAAGGTCGCAGGTTTGAGTATCCGCTGGGTCCAAAGCGTGACGTCGCAGGTTTGAGTATCCGCTGGGTCCCAAGCGTAAGGTCGCAGGTTTGAGTATCCTCTGGGTCCCAAGCGTAAGGTCGCAGGTTTGAGTATCCGCTGGGTCCCAAGCGTAAGGTCGCAGGTTTGAGTATCCGCTGGGTCCCAAGCGTAAGGTCGCAGGTTTGAGTATCCTCTGGGTCCCAAGCGTAAGGTCGCAGGTTTGAGTATCCGCTGGGTCCCAAGCGTAAGGTCGCAGGTTCGAGTATCCGCTGGGTCCAAAGCGTGACGTCGCAGGTTCGAGTATCTCCTGGGACACAAGCGTAAGGTCGCAGGTTTGAGTATCCGCTGGGTCCCAAGTGTAAGGTCGTAGGTTTGAGTATCGCTGGGTCCCAAGCGTAAGGTCGCAGGTTTGAGTATCCGCTGGGTCCCAAGCGTAAGGTCGCAGGTTTGAGTATCCGCTGGGTCCCAAGCGTAAGGTCGCAGGTTTGAGTATCCGCTGGGTCCCAAGCGTAAGGTCGCAGGTTTGAGTATCCTCTGGGACCCAAGCGTAAGGTCGCAGGTTTGAGTATCCTCTGGGACCCAAGCGTAAGGTCGCAGGTTTGAGTATCCGCTAGGTCCCAAGTGTAAGGTCGCAGGTTTGAGTATCCTCTGGGACCCAAGCGTAAGGTCGCAGGTTTGAGTATCCGCTGGGTCCCAAGTGTAAGGTCGCAGGTTTGAGTATCCTCTGGGACCCAAGCGTAAGGTCGCAGGTTTGAGTATCCGCTGGGTCCCAAGCGTAAGGTCGCAGGTTTGAGTATCCGCTAGCTCCTAAGCGTAAGGTCGCAGGTTTGAGTATCCGCTGGGTCCCAAGCGTAAGGTCGCAGGTTTGAGTATCCGCTAGGTCCCAAGCGTAAGGTCGCAGGTTTGAGTATCCGCTGGGTCCCAAGCGTAAGGTCGCAGGTTTGAGTATCCGCTAGGTCCCAAGCGTAAGGTCGTAGGTTTGAGTATCCGCTGGGACCCAAGCGTAAGGTCGCAGGTTTGAGTATCCTCTGGGACCCAAGCGTAAGGTCGCAGGTTTGAGTATCCGCTGGGACCCAAGCGTAAGGTCGCAGGTTTGAGTATCCGCTAGGTCCCAAGCGTAAGGTCGCAGGTTCGAGTATCCGCTAGGTCCCAAGCGTAAGGTCGCAGGTTCGAGTATCCTCTGGGACCCAAGCGTAAAGTCGCAGGTTCGAGTATCCTCTGGGACCAAGCGTAAAGTCGCAGGTTCGAGTATCTGCTGGAGCCCCATTTGATAGTGGGTTGGCCTGGTCGCAATATAAATGTGTGGCGTTGTGATAGGCTGGCTATGGTGCTTCAACTGAGAATAAACGCCTTGGAACTAATCTCAAAGATAAAGAAATTTCTGCCAGGTTCCGGGTTTTTACCTCGTCGCGATGAGATCTAAGCTGTCGAAAGCAACGTAAAACGCAATTCCTTCTTTGCTGTCAACCATAAATACATCTTGGATGACGCAGGCAGCTTGGACTAGAGCCATCTCCAAAAGGATTTGGTAAACCATAGTTCACATCAACGTATGTCACATTTTGGCGATGCGCGTGTGACCAATGCTTAGAAACTTACTTTCCAGTCCAGCTAACTTTTATGGACTGTGACATGGTACAAATACAATTCGTTTACAACGTAAAAGACAAATCTCGTGTTAGAAAATTAGGCAATGATTTCCGTAACATTCTGTATTACATTGTTCTACCAATTGCCTCTTGCATACTGTTGAATAGAAAATGTACAAACAGAACTATCTATTCTGGATATTTCAAATTTTCACTTTGCCCAGGGGCTTACATATTCGGTAATTACCAACGAGAGATGATGCTTTACAATCAAAATAGTATATCAAATAAAATAAACTTTGGAACGAATATGGCGATCTCAAACACCATTCCAAAAACAGAAAAGGCAACCAATTTGACAAAAAAGGAAAAAAAGAAAAAATGTTATGGCATCAACATTTTTACAAGATTTCGCAGACAGACACAATGTATTATTATCTATGTCCGATTTCTTCTTACGACCTGGCCATTAGGCAAATATGGGGTAAGTAGGACAATCAAATATATTTTCATAATAACCATTTATGGTTAGTTCTCCAAACCTCAAGGAAATCTTAGGGTCAATCGAAGTCGAAATTTGGAAACAAACGATATTTAATCAAACAAAACTTAAGAGGTCGAAATTTGGAAACAAACGATATTTAATCAAACAAAACTTAAAAGGTAAGTTCATTAACAATGCGCCCTTTCCACATAACCCTTTTCATTTTCCTTATTAATCTTGTTTTTTTCTATGTAAAAAAGACCGTCCGGACTGAGTCCTGTATCTTTACTAATTCTGGAATAATGACCATGATACAAAGTGGGACGGGAAAAATATTCAAATGTCAACTTGCCAATCCTTGATCACGTTGGAATGATGTTATACGTATACTTTTGTATGAACTCGAACTATTCAGATCCATGCAGTTCGTATTAAACGCAAATGTTAGTTTTAACGTATAAGGACTTAACCCTTGTGCGGCTGCTGCCTTATTTGGCCGATACAAAATGATGCAAAAATCCTGAAAAATGACTGAAACCCTGACATGTGGGTACTTATTTGAGATTACTCAGCGAGATCTATCCAATGAATATCAACATGACAGGGTTTGGATGGTTTACAAAAATATGTGCATGCGTGTGCTTTGGCCAAAGTATCCTCAGCATTGGAAAGGTTAAGGGATTGTTTCTCCCGGACTGAAAACGCTGGTATGCATTCAATGACACATTCCAAATGTTGGTTTGGTATGAGCACTGACCCCTTATTTATGGGTCGTGCCAAATGAACAAAATGAATGGAAGGTACCTTTCAACTTCGGACGAACAACTGGAAAACAAAGAGATTATTCAAATTACCTGATAGCAAATAATAGCAAAATAAATAATCAATCAGAGACATATCTAATCTGTGAGTTTATACCCCACCTTTAACCCGCTTCTCTTCGTTATGTCAAAACACACTAGATATAAATGACAGAAATAAGCATTACTACAGGCAAATTGTCCAGTCAATCACTTGATTGTTTGATCTTTCAAACTGTGGTTTCCCTTTCAGCGGTCAGGTGGTTGTTCATATTTGGACCAATATGTCGTCATGAACGTAACTTCGCCATTGTAAGCTAGGTCGGTCTTTGTAGACAGGTGGTCTTCTAGAAGGTTTGCCCCTACCTTTGTTGTGATAGTACATAGTGTGAGTGTATATATATATATATATATATATATATATATATATATATATATATATATATATATATATATATATATATATATATATATATATATATATATTATATATATATATATATATATATATATATATATATATATATATATATATATATATATATATATATATATATATATATATATATATATATATATATATATAATTCATGCATTTTGAGTCAGAAAAGGTGCTTGTTTAAGCATGTTTCATTCAAGAAGAAGGCAAGGGGAATCTTGTTTAAAATGAAAGTGATGGTATTTGAGTGCTGACTCATAGGTTTCGGTTTCACAGTGGTAGATCGTATCTTAAAACACCCCTTTCTTGTTGCAGAAAATACTGAAGCTTGTTTCTGGTGGCAGGTTGAGTTACTTCACCATAAAAATGACAAGTGGAATGGTAAATAGCGTGTACGCTTTCTGAGCATCTCAGACTTCGCAATTTAATGGCCTCTCTCAATATGAGGACTATTGATGATTCAGGAAGTGGACCAAAATGTGAATCATGATCACGATCCTACATGTATTATTTATTTTGATTTAAAAAAAGTTATTATCATCCTTTTCTCGCTGCTAGGTGACCAACATGATGGGATCGTAAATTGGTGTGAAGAAATGATCTGAGTCAAATTGGAGTCTTATTGCCCATCCGATATTTCTTCATCTACGCTTGGATGAAGAAAAGAAAAGTGTTTGGTCATCTAAGATCTACACCAGTATCGACCGAGTTTTCTGCATTTTGTAAGAGCGTTCGGACTATCATGAGTATGAGGATTATTTTCTAGTGATTCAGAAAGCCCCCACAACATTAAAAACCGAGTATACAAGTGTCTCTAGGGTAGGGTAACTCTGTATCATAAAAGCCTTGTTGTGACTTGACTCCGCTTCTATAGTTCCTTTTTCTTTGTTCGAAGGATATCGTCGTGGTGAACTGATTCCTAACACACACAAAAAACTTCACATCGTGCGTCAGTCACTGTTCTGCCATCTGTGACGTTAAAGCAGAAACGTGTACGTTCCATACGTGTTATATTCGCGTTTCGTGCCTTCTTTGTCACGATGTTGCAACATATCCTGGTTGTCGTATCAGCAATAGTGACAAAGACCACGTGTACTATTGAAGTCATGCTATCTGCAGTGTGCTGTATGGTATTAAAATCCAACTTTCTTGGATTTAAGTATCGTCGGATCCGCGATTCGTATGCTACAACCAGGGACGTACATGTCACATGATAGCAGGATCCACGCTACCAGCTAATATGCCAACAACACATGTGTCAGTTTACTGTCTGTCTGGTTCATAATCCTAAACCGCCAAGTATAATTCATAGTTCTGAAAAATTGGAATCATGATTATTTTCATGAGTCTCAGTGAAAAGAGAGTACACTCCTCTCGCCACAATTCACATACCCCACATCAAAAAACGGAAAGAGACTATTTCCTCCTCTAAGACTACGTGTGTAAAATTCTCAACTAAGTCACCACTATAAAACTTACCGGTATTAACTCAACTCCAAACAATTCACCTTTTGAATTGGGTACGGGGCCCCTATACCGAACGATTCCTGGTAGTTCATACTGATGGTTGCTTAGTTTAACATCAACAAAATCCCCTTCCTTTATACGGACACCTTCATCAATCCAGGCCTTATCATTAAAAACCTTCAATCGTTCAGCGCACACTGGTATTGCATACAGCAAATTCGCCTCTGCGGGGCTTAAGCGTTTTACATCGCTCAAATTGCAAACAAGCTCAGCATTTTCATGCTCAGGGGCGTTCAAAACCAACTTGTCCTTCTCTTTCTTTTTAGAGTCCTTAAATAGGCGCACTGTCTTTGAAGTATGCGTATCCTCTCTGTTAGTTTGAATACCTGTATTTCCATCAACAGATACGAGTAAAGACCCCTTCAATATGTGTAGCTTCTGTTCCGAAGAGGAGGTATCCTTTCTCCTCCCTAGCGACAAGCCCCTGTCCCGTGTCTTCGCTACGCTGTCTATGAGCAGAATAAAAGTTACAGTAGTCGCAGGGTCCGTCATTTCGACGAAGTACGGACAGATGTCTCGACTGAGACGTTAAAAATGGCGAACGCAGGGGATTCCCCGTTCTAAAAATAGATCACGGAATTTCCTTGTTTCCGAGGATATATCATGCTGTTCTGTGGAGGCATAGTCAGTCTATACAGGGAATATCATCAATACGGAAAAAATAAGATAATAGTGGATGAATACTCTATGAAATTGACCACATGCACTGCTATTTTTAGATCATGCATGCAAAATATACTACTATCCCTCCCGACAGGTGGCACGGGTACGTTCAGATATGGCTAACGTTCATAGAACATGCAATATGAAGTGGTTAAGTTACCATCTACATTTCTTCTTACTATATTTAAGTAAAAATGCCCTGCTCTAGATATCATCAAAACAGTACGGACGCCTTTCTAACTTGTATTACCTTAAAAGGAGGAGTTTGAATTACATGGTATACTTATTGGAATTAGTAATTCAGATCAGGACCTAAAGTTGAGCATCTAGCTAGGTGAAAAATGAAGGTTATCATTATAGTATGACTGGTCACAATGTAGATGTGACGTTCTGTACTACCCTCCCCCACACCCATCCGTCTAATAGGCCATCCCACCACTCATAGTTTGACCCTGTGGTCTTCTTTTTTTTTAAATTGTAACTACATCAATAAAATAGAATTGCCGGAGACAAAAAAATATCAGCTTTGGGGTCTGACAAAAGAAATATATAATAATAATTATAATAGTAATTATAATAATAATAATAATAATAGTAATAATAATAATAATGATAATAATAAGAATAATAATAATAATAATAATAATAATTATAATAATAATAATGATAATGATAATAATAACAACAATAATAATAGTAATAATAAATGATATATTATTGTGTTTGGATCATACCACGTGAGTTTTATTTATGCATCATGTCCCTCTGCAAGTACGATGCTGTAGGTGTGAACAGCAAAAAAAATTCTGTCATTTACCAGAAAAACAGCGGAATTTTTTTCTGCCGTTTACACCTGTGCCATCGTATGCAAAAGCTGTGGCAATGGCTACGCTTTCCGAGTATTGAATGCCTTCTTATATCTTTTTAATTATTCTTTGTTTCTGATTCTTCATTTGTCTTGTTTGATTTTTTAGTTAATTTCATTAGTCTAGTTGGGTTAATTAGTTTATCATTAGTTTGACCACATGATTCAGCGTTTGAATAATAATATAGAAATAATAATTATAAGTAGACGAAGAAAAAAAACTATACATCAACAACAACCGAAACGGCAACAACAAAAAAACAAATACAACAACAACCAACATAGATATTAGAAGTCGTCCAAAATGATGAAAATGAAGAGCATTATCTCAGCTTTTAACTATTTTTCATGTCCGTAGAATAAACCATTCCGTCTGATCTTCTTGGTTTTAAAGGCAACTAATGTACATGGAGGAGGAAGTATACCGAAGCGCGCTCTTTTAACGGAAAGTAGAAGTAAATACGTGACCTAGTTCGCTTGCGTATAGAGGGCGTTGACGTCTGAGCCGCAAACTAGGTCAGTTGGCATGTTTAGAAGTGGGAGTGTGGGTAAGCTTGCACCAAAACAAACTTACTTTTGACATTAAATTGATTGTGTTAAGGCTTGATGGTATGCACCAGACATAAAGCAAACCATTCACACGTCTTTTGTTGTGCCTGCACAATGACCAAAATTGTCCATTGATTTGTTATGCTATTTAATGTCATCACATGTTGGCTATTATAATAGACTAGTAACACTAACTTTGATCAGGAAGTGAGAGAGAGAGAGAGAGAGAGAGAGAGAGAGAGAGAGAGAGAGAGAGAGAGAGAGAGAGACTTGCACCCATATAAAAAGGAACAGTATAAGTAGTCATTTCAATGCCATATGTAGCTTTGGGTAAACAAGAATAAGGTTATAGGTTTTTTTCCTGATTCAGATAGCTGTCATTGATAGGGGTGGGGGCAGTACCCTCATTTCCATTGGTAGGGTATATGCTACCATACCTGAATCTTAGATGAATAAAAACAAGTGGATATGAAACCAGCCTGTCAACCTGAACAGGCTTGCTGCAGCGAATATCCCTAAAGTTGTGTTCTGCGCATGTTGGTGTGCAAGTTTCTCTGTGATGTTAATGATACGAGAGCCCTCATTGGTCTTTGTCTCCCAGTGATGTCATGTTTAGGCCAGATTTTAGACCCCTTGCATAGCCAGGCCTTCACTATAGCGCATATAGCAATTGGTCTCTTGCTACATATCCATTCTTTTATTTATTTAAGATGGGAATGGGGGCAAAACCCTTATTTCCATTGGTAGGTTATGCCAGCCTTCCTAAATACAGGCAAACTTGGATATGACAGACCACTGTACGACAGACTTGTGTCTATGACGGACCATAGGCTTGGTCCCAGTCCCATGCATATCAAGTATGTGTCATATGTACATGATAGATTTTGCATATGACAGACCAATTTTCCTGGTCCCATTGAGTCCGTCATATCCAAGTTTGCCTGTATATCTCCAGTTCTGGCCCTTCAATAAGTTATATTTATCTTCAATAGCTGGTCGGTCTATTATACATGTAACATGCTGGTGTAGTAATATATCAGTATTATTTTCTCACACATTGTGGATATATTGCCAGAACAAAGGTTTTTAGTTTTTACTCTTTTTGTTACCTTAATTCTCTGAGTTTCTTCATACAGTAATAGTATATGCCATTAAAACCTCACCGGAAACCTTGGTTTGGGGCTCTCGGCCATGAGATGCATCAGACCTCCGATGACTTTAGAACCTACTCGACAATGTC
>OZ012688.1:2000570-2013070 GCA_963942565.1 Maea johnstoni | reverse complement strand
AGCCCCATTCCTTCCTTTAGTCCCTGCTCCCTTGTCACCATGGGACCTGTTAAAGGCCAGGTAAAGCGGGCTTAGTCCCTGCTCCCTTGTCACCATGGGACCTGTTAAAGGCCAGGTAAAGCTGGCTTAGTCCCTGCTCCCTTGTCACGATGGGACCTGTTAAAGGCCAGGTAAAGCCCCATTCCTTCCTTTAGTCCCTGCTCCCTTGTCACGATGGGACCTGTTAAAGGCCAGGTAAAGCGGGCTTAGTCCCTGCTCCCTTGTCACCATGGGACCTGTTAAAGGCCAGGTAAAGCGGGCTTAGTCCCTGCTCCCTTGTCACCATGGGACCTGTTAAAGGCCAGGTAAAGCCCCATTCCTTCCTTTAGTCCCTGCTCCCTTGTCACGATGGGACCTGTTAAAGGCCAGGTTAAGCTGGCTTAGTCCCTGCTCCCTTGTCACGATGGGACCTGTTAAAGGCCAGGTAAAGCCCCATTCCTTCCTTTAGTCCCTGCTCCCTTGTCACGATGGGACCTGTTAAAGGCCAGGTAAAGCCCCATTCCTTCCTTTAGTCCCTGCTCCCTTGTCACGATGGGACCTGTTAAAGGCCAGGTTAAGCTGGCTTAGTCCCTGCTCCCTTGTCACGATGGGACCTGTTAAAGGCCAGGTAAAGCCCCATTCCTTCCTTTAGTCCCTGCTCCCTTGTCACGATGGGACCTGTTAAAGGCCAGGTTAAGCTGGCTTAGTCCCTGCTCCCTTGTCACGATGGGACCTGTTAAAGGCCAGGTAAAGCCCCATTCCTTCCTTTAGTCCCTGCTCCCTTGTCACGATGGGACCTGTTAAAGGCCAGGTAAAGCTGGCTTAGTCCCTGCTCCCTTGTCACAATGGGACCTGTTAAAGGCCAGGTAAAGCCCCATTCCTTCCTTTAGTCCCTGCTCCCTTGTCACGATGGGACCTGTTAAAGGCCAGGTTAAGCTGGCTTAGTCCCTGCTCCCTTGTCACGATGGGACCTGTTAAAGGCCAGGTAAAGCCCCATTCCTTCCTTTAGTCCCTGCTCCCTTGTCACGATGGGACCTGTTAAAGGCCAGGTAAAGCTGGCTTAGTCCCTGCTCCCTTGTCACGATGGGACCTGTTAAAGGCCAGGTAAAGCCCCATTCCTTCCTTTAGTCCCTGCTCCCTTGTCACGATGGGACCTGTTAAAGGCCAGGTAAAGCGGGCTTAGTCCCTGCTCCCTTGTCACGATGGGACCTGTTAAAGGCCAGGTAAAGCTGGCTTAGTCCCTGCTCCCTTGTCACGATGGGACCTGTTAAAGGCCAGGTTAAGCTGGCTTAATCCCTGCTCCCTTGTCACGATGGGACCTGTTAAAGGCCAGGTAAAGCCCCATTCCTTCCTTTAGTCCCTGCTCCCTTGTCACCATGGGACCTGTTAAAGGCCAGGTAAAGCTGGCTTAGTCCCTGCTCCCTTGTCACGATGGGACCTGTTAAAGGCCAGGTAAAGCCCCATTCCTTCCTTTAGTCCCTGCTCCCTTGTCACCATGGGACCTGTTAAAGGCCAGGTAAAGCGGGCTTAGTCCCTGCTCCCTTGTCACCATGGGACCTGTTAAAGGCCAGGTAAAGCTGGCTTAGTCCCTGCTCCCTTGTCACGATGGGACCTGTTAAAGGCCAGGTAAAGCCCCATTCCTTCCTTTAGTCCCTGCTCCCTTGTCACGATGGGACCTGTTAAAGGCCAGGTAAAGCGGGCTTAGTCCCTGCTCCCTTGTCACCATGGGACCTGTTAAAGGCCAGGTAAAGCGGGCTTAGTCCCTGCTCCCTTGTCACCATGGGACCTGTTAAAGGCCAGGTAAAGCCCCATTCCTTCCTTTAGTCCCTGCTCCCTTGTCACGATGGGACCTGTTAAAGGCCAGGTTAAGCTGGCTTAGTCCCTGCTCCCTTGTCACGATGGGACCTGTTAAAGGCCAGGTAAAGCTGGCTTAGTCCCTGCTCCCTTGTCACGATGGGACCTGTTAAAGGCCAGGTAAAGCCCCATTCCTTCCTTTAGTCCCTGCTCCCTTGTCACGATGGGACCTGTTAAAGGCCAGGTAAAGCGGGCTTAGTCCCTGCTCCCTTGTCACGATGGGACCTATTAAAGGCCAGGTAAAGCTGGCTTAGTCCCTGCTCCCTTGTCACGATGGGACCTGTTAAAGGCCAGGTTAAGCTGGCTTAGTCCCTGCTCCCTTGTCACGATGGGACCTGTTAAAGGCCAGGTAAAGCCCCATTCCTTCCTTTAGTCCCTGCTCCCTTGTCACCATGGGACCTGTTAAAGGCCAGGTAAAGCTGGCTTAGTCCCTGCTCCCTTGTCACGATGGGACCTGTTAAAGGCCAGGTAAAGCCCCATTCCTTCCTTTAGTCCCTGCTCCCTTGTCACCATGGGACCTGTTAAAGGCCAGGTAAAGCGGGCTTAGTCCCTGCTCCCTTGTCACCATGGGACCTGTTAAAGGCCAGGTAAAGCTGGCTTAGTCCCTGCTCCCTTGTCACGATGGGACCTGTTAAAGGCCAGGTAAAGCCCCATTCCTTCCTTTAGTCCCTGCTCCCTTGTCACGATGGGACCTGTTAAAGGCCAGGTAAAGCGGGCTTAGTCCCTGCTCCCTTGTCACCATGGGACCTGTTAAAGGCCAGGTAAAGCGGGCTTAGTCCCTGCTCCCTTGTCACCATGGGACCTGTTAAAGGCCAGGTAAAGCCCCATTCCTTCCTTTAGTCCCTGCTCCCTTGTCACGATGGGACCTGTTAAAGGCCAGGTTAAGCTGGCTTAGTCCCTGCTCCCTTGTCACGATGGGACCTGTTAAAGGCCAGGTAAAGCCCCATTCCTTCCTTTAGTCCCTGCTCCCTTGTCACGATGGGACCTGTTAAAGGCCAGGTAAAGCCCCATTCCTTCCTTTAGTCTCTGCTCCCTTGTCACGATGGGACCTGTTAAAGGCCAGGTTAAGCTGGCTTAGTCCCTGCTCCCTTGTCACGATGGGACCTGTTAAAGGCCAGGTAAAGCCCCATTCCTTCCTTTAGTCCCTGCTCCCTTGTCACGATGGGACCTGTTAAAGGCCAGGTTAAGCTGGCTTAGTCCCTGCTCCCTTGTCACGATGGGACCTGTTAAAGGCCAGGTAAAGCCCCATTCCTTCCTTTAGTCCCTGCTCCCTTGTCACGATGGGACCTGTTAAAGGCCAGGTAAAGCTGGCTTAGTCCCTGCTCCCTTGTCACAATGGGACCTGTTAAAGGCCAGGTAAAGCCCCATTCCTTCCTTTAGTCCCTGCTCCCTTGTCACGATGGGACCTGTTAAAGGCCAGGTTAAGCTGGCTTAGTCCCTGCTCCCTTGTCACGATGGGACCTGTTAAAGGCCAGGTAAAGCCCCATTCCTTCCTTTAGTCCCTGCTCCCTTGTCACGATGGGACCTGTTAAAGGCCAGGTAAAGCTGGCTTAGTCCCTGCTCCCTTGTCACGATGGGACCTGTTAAAGGCCAGGTAAAGCCCCATTCCTTCCTTTAGTCCCTGCTCCCTTGTCACGATGGGACCTGTTAAAGGCCAGGTAAAGCGGGCTTAGTCCCTGCTCCCTTGTCACGATGGAACCTGTTAAAGGCCAGGTAAAGCTGGCTTAGTCCCTGCTCCCTTGTCACGATGGGACCTGTTAAAGGCCAGGTTAAGCTGGCTTAGTCCCTGCTCCCTTGTCACGATGGTACCTGTTAAAGGCCAGGTAAGGTCCCATTCCTTCCTTTAGTCCCTTCTCCCTTGTCACGATGGGACCTGTTAAAGGCCAGGTAAAGCCCCATTCCTCTCTTTAGTCCCTGCTCCCTTGTCACGATGGGACCTGTTAAAGGCCAGGAAAAGCTGGCTTAGTCCCTGCTCCCTTGTCACGATGGGACCTGTTAAAGGCCAGGTAAAGCTGGCTTAGCCCCTGCTCCCTTGTCACGATGGGACCTGTTAAAGGCCAGGTTAAGCTGGCTTAGTCCCTGCTCCCTTGTCACGATGGGACCTGTTAAAGGCCAGGTAAAGCCCCATTCCTTCCTTTAGTCCCTGCTCCCTTGTCACCATGGGACCTGTTAAAGGCCAGGTAAAGCTGGCTTAGTCCCTGCTCCCTTGTCACGATGGGACCTGTTAAAGGCCAGGTAAAGCCCCATTCCTTCCTTTAGTCCCTGCTCCCTTGTCACCATGGGACCTGTTAAAGGCCAGGTAAAGCTGGCTTAGTCCCTGCTCCCTTGTCACGATGGGACCTGTTAAAGGCCAGGTAAAGCCCCATTCCTTCCTTTAGTCCCTGCTCCCTTGTCACGATGGGACCTGTTAAAGGCCAGGTAAAGCTGGCTTAGTCCCTGCTCCCTTGTCACGATGGGACCTGTTAAAGGCCAGGTAAAGCCCCATTCCTTCCTTTAGTCCCTGCTCCCTTGTCACCATGGGACCTGTTAAAGGCCAGGTAAAGCTGGCTTAGTCCCTGCTCCCTTGTCACCATGGGACCTGTTAAAGGCCAGGTAAAGCTGGCTTAGTCCCTGCTCCCTTGTCACCATGGGACCTGTTAAAGGCCAGGTAAAGCTGGCTTAGTCCCTGCTCCCTTGTCACAATGGGACCTGTTAAAGGCCAGGTAAAGCCCCATTCCTTCCTTTAGTCCCTGCTCCCTTGTCACCATGGGACCTGTTAAAGGCCAGGTTAAGCTGGCTTAGTCCCTGCTCCCTTGTCACGATGGGACCTGTTAAAGGCCAGGTTAAGCTGGCTTAGTCCCTGCTCCCTTGTCACAATGGGACCTGTTAAAGGCCAGGTAAGGTCCCATTCCTTCCTTTAGTCCCTTCTCCCTTGTCATGATGGGACCTGTTAAAGGCCAGGTAAAGCCCCATTCCTCCCTTTAGTCCCTGCTCCCTTGCCACGATGGGACCTGTTAAAGGCCAGGTAAAGCCCCATTCCTTCCTTTATTCCCTGCTCCCTTGTCACGATGGGACCTGTTAAAGGCCAGGTAAAGCTGGCTTAGTCCCTGCTCCCTTGTCACGATGGGACCTGTTAAAGGCCAGGTAAAGCCCCATTCCTTCCTTTAGTCCCTGCTCCCTTGTCACGATGGGACCTGTTAAAGGCCAGGTAAAGCTGGCTTAGTCCCTGCTCCCTTGTCACGATGGGACCTGTTAAAGGCCAGGTAAAGCCCCATTCCTTCCTTTAGTCCCTGCTCCCTTGTCACGATGGGACCTGTTAAAGGCCAGGTTAAGCTGGCTTAGTCCCTGCTCCCTTGTCACGATGGGACCTGTTAAAGGCCAGGTAAAGCTGGCTTAGTCCCTGCTCCCTTGTCACGATGGGACCTGTTAAAGGCCAGGTTAAGCTGGCTTAGTCCCTGCTCCCTTGTCACCATGGGACCTGTTAAAGGCCAGGTAAAGCCCCATTCCTTCCTTTAGTCCCTTCTCCCTTGTCACGATGGGACCTGTTAAAGGCCAGGTAAAGCTGGCTTAGTCCCTGCTCCCTTGTCACCATGGGACCTGTTAAAGGCCAGGTAAAGCCCCATTCCTTCCTTTAGTCCCTGCTCCCTTGTCACGATGGGACCTGTTAAAGGCCAGTAAAGCTGGCTTAGTCCCTGCTCCCTTGTCACGATGGGACCTGTTAAAGGCCAGGTAAAGCCCCATTCCTTCCTTTAGTCCCTGCTCCCTTGTCACCATGGGACCTGTTAAAGGCCAGGTAAAGCTGGCTTAGTCCCTGCTCCCTTGTCACCATGGGACCTGTTAAAGGCCAGGTAAAGCCCCATTCCTTCCTTTAGTCCCTGCTCCCTTGTCACGATGGGACCTGTTAAAGGCCAGGTAAAGCTGGCTTAGTCCCTGCTCCCTTGTCACGATGGGACCTGTTAAAGGCCAGGTAAAGCCCCATTCCTTCCTTTAGTCCCTGCTCCCTTGTCACCATGGGACCTGTTAAAGGCCAGGTAAAGCTGGCTTAGTCCCTGCTCCCTTGTCACGATGGGACCTGTTAAAGGCCAGGTAAAGCCCCATTCCTTCCTTTAGTCCCTGCTCCCTTGTCACGATGGGACCTGTTAAAGGCCAGGTTAAGCTGGCTTAGTCCCTGCTCCCTTGTCACGATGGACCTGTTAAAGGCCAGGTAAAGCCCCATTCCTTCCTTTAGTCCCTGCTCCCTTGTCACGATGGGACCTGTTAAGGCCAGGTAAAGCTGGCTTAGTCCCTGCTCCCTTGTCACGATGGGACCTGTTAAAGGCCAGGTAAAGCCCCATTCCTTCCTTTAGTCCCTGCTCCCTTGTCACGATGGGACCTGTTAAAGGCCAGGTAAAGCTGGCTTAGTCCCTGCTCCCTTGTCACCATGGGACCTGTTAAAGGCCAGGTAAAGCCCCATTCCTTCCTTTAGTCCCTGCTCCTTGTCACCATGGGACCTGTTAAAGGCCATGTAAAGCCCCATTCCTTCCTTTAGTCCCTGCTCCCTTGTCACGATGGGACCTGTTAAAGGCCAGGTAAAGCCCCATTCCTTCCTTTAGTCCCTGCTCCCTTGTCACGATGGGACCTGTTAAAGGCCAGGTTAAGCTGGCTTAGTCCTGCTCCCTTGTCACGATGGGACCTGTTAAAGGCCAGGTAAAGCCCATTCCTTCCTTTAGTCCCTGCTCCCTTGTCACGATGGGACCTGTTAAAGGCCAGGTAAAGCTGGCTTAGTCCCTGCTCCCTTGTCACGATGGGACCTGTTAAAGGCCAGGTAAAGCCCCATTCCTTCCTTTAGTCCCTGCTCCCTTGTCACGATGGGACCTGTTAAAGACCAGGTAAAGCTGGCTTAGTCCCTGCTCCCTTGTCACCATGGGACCTGTTAAAGGCCAGGTAAAGCCCCATTCCTTCCTTTAGTCCCTGCTCCCTTGTCACCATGGGACCTGTTAAAGGCCATGTAAAGCCCCATTCCTTCCTTTAGTCCCTGCTCCCTTGTCACGATGGGACCTGTTAAAGGCCAGGTAAAGCCCCATTCCTTCCTTTAGTCCCTGCTCCCTTGTCACGATGGGACCTGTTAAAGGCCAGGTAAAGCTGGCTTAGTCCCTGCTCCCTTGTCACCATGGGACCTGTTAAAGGCCAGGTAAAGCCCCATTCCTTCCTTTAGTCCCTGCTCCCTTGTCACCATGGAACCTGTTAAAGGCCAGGTAAAGCTGGCTTAGTCCCTGCTCCCTTGTCACGATGGGACCTGTTAAAGGCCAGGTAAAGCCCCATTCCTTCCTTTAGTCCCTGCTCCCTTGTCACGATGGGACCTGTTAAAGGCCAGGTAAAGCTGGCTTAGTCCCTGCTCCCTTGTCACCATGGGACCTGTTAAAGGCCAGTAAAGCCCCATTCCTTCCTTTAGTCCCTGCTCCCTTGTCACGATGGGACCTGTTAAAGGCCAGGTAAAGCTGGCTTAGTCCCTGCTCCCTTGTCACGATGGGACCTGTTAAAGGCCAGGTTAAGCTGGCTTAGTCCCTGCTCCCTTGTCACGATGGGACCTGTTAAAGGCCAGGTAAGGTCCCATTCCTTCCTTTAGTCCCTTCTCCCTTGTCACGATGGGACCTGTTAAAGGCCAGGTAAAGCCCCATTCCTCCCTTTAGTCCCTGCTCCCTTGTCACGATGGGACCTGTTAAAGGCCAGGTAAAGCTGGCTTAGTCCCTGCTCCCTTGTCACGATGGGACCTGTTAAAGGCCAGGTAAAGCTGGCTTAGTCCCTGCTCCCTTGTCACGATGGGACCTGTTAAAGGCCAGGTTAAGCTGGCTTAGTCCCTGCTCCCTTGTCACGATGGGACCTGTTAAAGGCCAGGTAAAGCCCCATTCCTTCCTTTAGTCCCTGCTCCCTTGTCACCATGGGACCTGTTAAAGGCCAGGTAAAGCTGGCTTAGTCCCTGCTCCCTTGTCACGATGGGACCTGTTAAAGGCCAGGTAAAGCCCCATTCCTTCCTTTAGTCCCTGCTCCCTTGTCACCATGGGACCTGTTAAAGGCCAGGTAAAGCTGGCTTAGTCCCTGCTCCCTTGTCACGATGGGACCTGTTAAAGGCCAGGTAAAGCCCCATTCCTTCCTTTAGTCCCTGCTCCCTTGTCACGATGGGACCTGTTAAAGGCCAGGTAAAGCTGGCTTAGTCCCTGCTCCCTTGTCACGATGGGACCTGTTAAAGGCCAGGTAAAGCCCCATTCCTTCCTTTAGTCCCTGCTCCCTTGTCACCATGGGACCTGTTAAAGGCCAGGTAAAGCTGGCTTAGTCCCTGCTCCCTTGTCACGATGGGACCTGTTAAAGGCCAGGTAAAGCTGGCTTAGTCCCTGCTCCCTTGTCACGATGGGACCTGTTAAAGGCCAGGTAAAGCCCCATTCCTTCCTTTAGTCCCTGCTCCCTTGTCACGATGGGACCTGTTAAAGGCCAGGTAAAGCTGGCTTAGTCCCTGCTCCCTTGTCACCATGGACCTGTTAAAGGCCAGGTAAAGCCCCATTCCTTCCTTTAGTCCCTGCTCCCTTGTCACCATGGGACCTGTTAAAGGCCAGGTAAAGCTGGCTTAGTCCCTGCTCCCTTGTCACAATGGGACCTGTTAAAGGCCAGGTAAAGCCCCATTCCTTCCTTTAGTCCCTGCTCCCTTGTCACGATGGGACCTGTTAAAGGCCAGGTTAAGCTGGCTTAGTCCCTGCTCCCTTGTCACCATGGGACCTGTTAAAGGCCAGGTAAAGCCCCATTCCTTCCTTTAGTCCCTGCTCCCTTGTCACGATGGGACCTGTTAAAGGCCAGGTTAAGCTGGCTTAGTCCCTGCTCCCTTGTCACGATGGGACCTGTTAAAGGCCAGGTTAAGCTGGCTTAGTCCCTGCTCCCTTGTCACAATGGGACCTGTTAAAGGCCAGGTAAGGTCCCATTCCTTCCTTTAGTCCCTTCTCCCTTGTCATGATGGGACCTGTTAAAGGCCAGGTTAAGCCCCATTCCTCCCTTTAGTCCCTGCTCCCTTGTCACGATGGGACCTGTTAAAGGCCAGGTAAAGCCCCATTCCTTCCTTTAGTCCCTGCTCCCTTGTCACCATGGGACCTGTTAAAGGCCAGGTAAAGCTGGCTTAGTCCCTGCTCCCTTGTCACGATGGGACCTGTTAAAGGCCAGGTAAAGCCCCATTCCTTCCTTTAGTCCCTGCTCCCTTGTCACCATGGGACCTGTTAAAGGCCAGGTAAAGCTGGCTTAGTCCCTGCTCCCTTGTCACGATGGACCTGTTAAAGGCCAGGTAAAGCCCCATTCCTTCCTTTAGTCCCTGCTCCCTTGTCACCATGGGACCTGTTAAAGGCCAGGTAAAGCTGGCTTAGTCCCTGCTCCCTTGTCACGATGGGACCTGTTAAAGGCCAGGTAAAGCTGGCTTAGTCCCTGCTCCCTTGTCACGATGGGACCTGTTAAAGGCCAGGTAAAGCTGGCTTAGTCCCTGCTCCCTTGTCACCATGGGACCTGTTAAAGGCCAGGTAAAGCTGGCTTAGTCCCTGCTCCCTTGTCACCATTGGACCTGTTAAAGGCCAGGTAAAGCTGGCTTAGTCCCTGCTCCCTTGTCACGATGGGACCTGTTAAAGGCCAGGTTAAGCTGGCTTAGTCCCTGCTCCCTTGTCACGATGGGACCTGTTAAAGGCCAGGTAAAGCCCCATTCCTTCCTTTAGTCCCTGCTCCCTTGTCACGATGGGACCTGTTAAAGGCCAGGTAAAGCTGGCTTAGTCCCTGCTCCCTTGTCACAATGGGACCTGTTAAAGGCCAGGTAAAGCCCCATTCCTTCCTTTCTTTCTTCTCCTCAGACCTCATATTTATTTTAAGGTGACCAGTGGGATCGCTATTAATTTCCTCGCGTTCTTGCCCGCCATGGTCCTAGGTGCCATCGGAGGCATCCTCGGGGCGCTCTTCACATTCATCAACCTCAAGATCGCAAGAACCAGAAAGAGGCTGCTGGCCAAGATCAGGGCGCCATGGAAACAAAAGACGATCAGACTTTTTGAGCCTGTTTTTATAATGGTAAGGTTATAGATTCAGGAATTTTTGTTTTTACTGGAATACTGTGATGATATAGAGTCTAATGGTGAAGATATGTAGAGTTGTGTTGCTGCTTAGTGTCCATGATGCTTATAGGAAACAAGAGGCAATTAAAGATATTTCTGTAACACTGCAGACCCATCCTGCTTGTCTTTTAAACAGGCAGTTTCCTGACAACCTCATTTTTGGACAGGCAAAACTTTCTATGAAGAATCTTCAATTGTGACTTTTTGAGAGTAATAACTGAATATTTTACCAACATCTTCTAGAACATAGCCGAAGTGTAAATTGCACTGACATAATACAATATGATATTAAATGAAGTTTTTATTAGGATTTGAAGTAGTTAAATAATTTAATCTGGACAGGCAGAATTTTTGGAATTGCTGTTTTAGATAGGCATTTTAAAAAAAAATCCTGGCTAAGACCCTGTATAATCTGTAATAATTCTTTAATAATTCTTTAGCTTTTATAATGAATAAGATATATATAAGATTTTGCATTCAGGAATTTCTGTTATAACAAATACTGTAAAGAGGAATTGGATTGTGCTAGAGGATGATGTCAGATTGAATATAAGATTACACTCATATAAAAAAAACATTCAATTGTGATACAAAAGGCATAAATAGGGGTACTCAGTTTTTATTCTCTCCCTTGTGCAGATCATCGTCGCCACCCTGTCAGTATTTTTTACCTGCCGCCTTCAAGTGCACCTCCTACACCTGTACTGTAGGAAACACCAATCAAATCAGGTAAGGACTACCGTATTCCTCCGTTTAACCACACAGACACACACAAGACAGCGGACATTATCTCAACCTCTCCAACCTCCCCCTGCAAACATAAATGTTTCCTTACCTTTACCAGAGCGGTCTATTCTATAAATAAATTGTCACTGCCTTTACAAGTGGGACCATCACAAGGCGTATATTGATTATATTTTCGCAATCGCTCAAGCATCCAATCAGGCATGGTGTAACAAAAGAGAAAAGAGTGTGTTCAAGCTCGCAGCATGCAAAAGTTCATGCTCATATTGGCCATGGGATGCGGCTCAGTATCCCTTCTAGCGAGTTTTTTGTTTACCACTAAATTACCTAACTTTTATTGGGAAACTGATTGGAACTACGATTGGAACTAGAGCAACAACGGATTCCTAGTCTCAATTCCGCCACAAAAAAGTTTTTTGACTAGTCAGTCATAGGGCCCAGAATGGTATTCCTGTGATTTGCTATTATAGGTATCTGCTAACCTTAGGGATAGGTACTAGTACTCAATATTACATTAAACATAGATATCGAATAGGAAAAATATGTTATTGTTTCAGATATTAGGTACTGATATAACAATATAAAATTGACTTAATTCCTACCACCTGGACATCTCCCCACCAAGGCAGTTTGGTATTCATTAAGTTGACAGTGCTAACAAAATTAAGTCGCTGGGTTGCAGGAAGTATCATTGAAATTTTGTTTAAGCATCATATTGTAAAGGAAATATTGATTTTCTTATCGTATCGCAAATAATTTAAAGATGCCAATCTCTAGTTAACCCTAATTACTCCAAATTTTCAAATTTCTTCTCAGCTTCTTCTTTCTTCTAGTATCATATCTAGTATCATATCTTTAAGGAAACATCAATATTGTATCGTATCACCAAAGTTTTTAAGGTGCTGATCTCTATTTAACCCCATGTCACTCCAAATTTTCAAATTTCCTCTCACCTTCTGATTTTCTGGTATAAGTATGTTGTTTTTGTTTCAGCCATAATTGCCACAGTGAGGAGTCTACCCTGATAGGAGTGGAGACGGGTGAGGAGTGGTCCGTCGAGAGATACACCTGCTACGAGGGCAGCAATGTACCACAGGCCAACTATACCTGGACCAATAGCACCTACAATGAAAGTAACATACTTTAAACCCTTATACTGCTCATGGCTAATTTGGCACGTACAAAATGATGCAAGAAACCCTGAGAAATGACTGAAACCCTGGCACATGGTACTCATCTGAGAGCACTCAGAGAGAGCAATCCAATGAATACCAACATGACAGGGTTTAGAGGTTTTCTAAAAATCTTTGCCTACTTGTGCTTTGGTCAAAAAGCGCCCTTGATTAGGATAATATTTGTCTTTTTTCACTCATCTTGATGTCCTTAGTAGAAAGAGGAAGTTCTTGGTCTATTAAGGTAATTTCTGTGATTTGATAGCTACCTCAATGGGAATGAAAGAAATACATTTCACACTGATTCTGATTTCCTTAGTAAAAAGTGAAAGTTCTCATGTCCTACTGAGAGCGTAATAAGGGAAATTGAAATATTTTGTGTTGACCTTAACATCCAAAGTATTAGACTAAATTTCTTATGTACTTACAAGAGAAATTGCCCGTTTTAAGTGGCATGCTTCATTTCCTCTGTTGTTATTTGCAGTAGAAAGGGAGAGTTTTCTGAATTACATCATTTCTCTACCTTCCAGTGGCGACGTTGATGTTTGTGACAGGGGAGAAGGCCATTCATCACTTGTTTTCACGGAACACACATCTGCAGTTCGGTTACGCGTCTCTCTTCACG
>OZ012688.1:1985406-2000370 GCA_963942565.1 Maea johnstoni | reverse complement strand
TGCTTATCTAAAGTAGTCAAAAGTCAAAATAATTTCATAGAACAGTTGATTGGTTATATATAAATCACATTTTCCTCCAAAGCTTTTATGGGGTATACTTTTAATAGATATAAAAAATATCGGCAAAATTGTAATGCCTGTCTTAGCTGTCATAGAGAGTTCATTTTCGAACGTGTTGTCTTGATGCTATAATACTCGTAGCTTGGAGAGGGGTAAAGATGGGAACTTCCCACCTATGCACAGGGTAGTCATTGGGAAACAGGTTATCTACAGGGGTGTCCAACTATCGCATTGGCGTGCGACAGGGGCTTCAAAAGGTGCTACGAACCAAAAACTTAAAGCACTGTTTAACTGGGAATATTTCGCAAAACATGACCAATTGAGCCTATCAGATATTTCATTGATTTACTTTTGATACAAATTGTATTTAAAAAACACAACTCCATTTAGTAATACTGTAGAATAGGTATATATCGCGCTACAAAAATTTCGCGAAAAGCCGATTTTTTGGTTTTTCGCGTGTACTTTATTTCGCGTGTGAGCATGTTCTTCAGCGCCATCTATTGAACCAAACCAGTAATCTTTAAAATGCAAACATTCGGCGGCCATCTTGCGGCTATAATCTGGCAGAAGTTTCAACAAAATTGGACTGGTAAACATGTCATTTATAATATGATACCTTGGTAACTTTTTCATAAGTTACCAATGTGTCATATCATAATGAGTTTGTGAAGTTGTTGCATGTATTCCCCTTCGTTTCAGCCTAGGACCGGCTACGAGTGAGAATCATGCTATGCTGGTATATATTTGTCAACTGCAAATACACGTATTGCCGTAAACAGTAAATTGGCAACGATTCAATTCAAGTCAGGAACAATATCATTATTTCTTTATAATATCCATTATTCTGATAATTATCAACATACACATGTATGTATGTTGATAATTATCAAATGTTTCCATCGCATCACCTGTCCGAGTCTATCGAACAATGGTGGCAGCCATCTTGTTTCTCGTAAGAGATCCATAGATTGGCCCAGGTATCCTAGACATTAAACATGTAAGAATGCGAATTATGTTATGATACATTGGTAACTTATTCATAAGTTACCAATGTATCATATTATGATAGCTTTGGGAAGTTATTGGACGTATTTTGTTTCGTTTCAGCCTAGGACCGGCTACGAGTGAGAATCACGCTATGCTGGTATATACTCATCAACTGCAAATACACGTATTGCCGTAAACAGTAAATTGGCAACAATTCAATTCGAGTAGGAACATGATAATTATTTCTTTATGATATCCATCATTCTGATAATTATCAACATACACATGTATGTATGTTGATAATTATCAAATGTTCCCATCGCAGCACCTGTCCGAGTCTATTGAACAATGATGGCAGCCATCTTGTTTCTCGTAAGAGATCCATAGATTGGCCCAGGTATCCTAGAAATTTGAGATGTAAAAAAGCGAATTATGTTATGATACATTGGTAACTTATTCACAAGTTACCAATGTATCATATTATGATAGCTTTGGGAAGTTATTGGGCGTATTTTTCTTCGTTTAAACCTCGACCGTCTAGGAGTGGAATTCATTGATCGACGCGCCACCACCTCCAGTGGTTGGTAGCGTTACCATGTATATAATTGATCTCGTGCGTTAAGTTCGCGAGTGCGATACTAGTTCGCGTATATTCGCGAAATAATCGCACACGCGAACTTTACCTGTTCTACAGTACTCATTTTGATTGATCTTGGTATTTATCATTGCAATAAGGGCTAATATGATAGTGTCACTAGGTGACAGACACTATTCTTAGCTATTATCGAACCACGGTCACCAATAATTGCCGTGCTCCAGGACTTATTGACCGTGCTTCGGGAATAAAATATTTGGACAGAGAACCACCATAGTCTTTCAGGCGTTGTCATCTTTTGTTTGGCTTTTTTAGCCACTCAAAAAATGATTAGAAAAGTTTAATTGTCTTTCAATTCTTAGGTATCTTCAGATCATAGCACAACACGAATAGTACATGTGAAAATGATAAATGTTTCGTGCCTTGTGCAGTTCACTAAAATAGAATCAAAATTACTAAAATGTTTCGTGCCTTGTGCAGTTCACTAAAATTGAATCAAAATTATCAGAATCGATAAAAAAAATGTCAATTATCAAAGTGAAAAAATGGATGTCAACAATTGGCCGACTGTGTGTGTTTTGTAGATAAATGAAGTGGGATTGAGAGAGTGATTTGTGGTAACCCTTATGCTGCTGGTGGCTACTTTGGCCAATACAAAATGATGCAAAAATGAATGACTGAAACCCTGGCTTATGGGTACTCATCTGAGTGTACTCAGCGAGAGCTATCTAATGAATACCAACATGGTAGGGTCTAGATGGTTTTCAAAAATATTCAGGTCCTTCTGCTTTGGATGGAAGTAGCCTCAGCATAGGAAAGGTTAAGAATAAAAGTGTGTGTTCAGGTATCGATTAGGGATGTCATCGATAGTCGACAAGTCAATAAATCGACATTTTCATTTTGTCAATTAAATCAAATCGAAAGGTTGGGTATCGAATCGAAATAATTGATATTCTGCACCCCAATAATGCCGTATGATTATTAATAAAAAATAAACTTTTCCCGGACATTTTCCTGTTCAACTAACGCAAAGTGAAACTCTGACTAAATATTGAAGTATTTCTTTGTCTTTTGTAAGAGAAATTGGAAGGAATGGTGTACTTAACTCAGGCATATGGCCAAGACACATGGTATGGAACCAAATGAATCAAATTGATATATCGGAAAGAGTATATAGCAATAAATCAAATCAAAAAAAGGGATATCAATGACATCCCTATAAATAATTGTGCCCTACGAGCACGTTACGGTGTATCGAATCGAATCAAATCGAAACGAAAATATATATCAATTAATCGAAAAAGATAAATTTCATATCAATGACATTACTAGTATCGATACTTCTATGTACTGTGTGTGTTTTGTAGATGGAGATCACCAATGATGTCCAGTTCCTGCTGCTGATCATGGTCGCCATCATGGTGGCCAAGTGGGTGGGAGACTTCGTCACGCACCCCCTCTATCACGCCCTCCTAGAACTCAAGTGCATACCCTTCCTCGACGCCGAACCCATTATCACCCTGGAGGGCAGCAAAAAAACGTAAGTCAAATATGATTGGTTGAAAAAGGAAGAAATGAGTTTTTACGTCACTTTCAACAGCTTCGGTCATATCGTGACAAGATAGAAACCCGGAACACTAAGAAATTCCCTTCTCTTTGTGAATAGTTCGAAGAGGGGTCTTTCAGTTGCAGAAGGACCACAGACAGCCCACAAAAATGCCACATATTTATAAAGCGACCCACTTATGGGGATCCAGCAGAGACTCATGAAAAAAAAATCTCCACAACCAATTTTCTGTACTCAAGGACTTCCAAATTTGGACACCCCTGTAAATGCTGAACACTGCTGATTGCTTAACCTCTATCTGGCTTCTACCAAGCACCACACTCTGTTGTTGCTAAGATTTTTTTATGAGACTCAAATTCAATAAAATTAAAGCTAGGGTCTCACATGGAGTTTGCAGGAATTCGACCGTATTCAACATATATTCGAAAAAGTCAAATACGACCGAATTCGACCCCACATTCGACTAAATTTGACCTGGCAAATAGTCACTGGGTTAGGCAAAAAAGGTGTTAATTGTTTCTTGTCGAATGCGATGTGAGATCGCTTTAAGTCGCATTCGACAGCCAAAATGTCGAAAGGTCTAACTATGTCGAAAACACTTTGTGCATACGACTTTATGCAAATGACAAGTTTGATTGACAGGTTGTGTTGAATGCGACTGTTAAAAGTTCGCATTCGACTTGAAAAATCGCATTCGAAGTTTAAAAAATCTCATTCGACAAAAATTAATTTGAATGCGATTATTGAAAAAAAAGAAGTCTGCATAATCGCGTTGTCGCATTTGACTTATCAAACTACGAATGCGACATATAACATGTCTCATTCAATTGTAGTTGGTCTAATCTAACATTTTAAACACAATAAATTGTCGAATGCGACACAGTGTGCTAAATGTAATGTCGCATTCGACATTTGAAAAGTCAAATGCGATATTTTAAACTCGCATTCGCCATATCAATTTGTCGAATACGACATTACCAATGTGCGAGGCTACTTTTCCAATCTGAAAATAGCGAGGAAACTAATTTAGTCGAATGCGCACATACAATATACGCATTCGACTTCGCTAACATCAAATGCATCATCGCAAAATCGCATTCGACGTAGTTCTGTCGAATGCGATGTTATGCAAATGAGGCAAGTCATTATGTTAATGACAAACTGCAAACCCGATCGCATTCGACCACGTAGCGATGTGAGGACTCCGTCAAATGATCTAGCTTTTTTTCCGACACATTCGACAAGTTCACTAATTGATTTTCGACTTTAAATTTGCCGCCAAAAAGAACCTCGTTTTCGAATTGCCGACCTCCGGACAAACATCGAATGCGAGCTTTTCCGAAAACTCGCATTCGACTCAAAATTTGGGGGTTTTCCTCATTACCATATCATTTGCATAACGTTGAATTCGTGCGAATTCATGTGAAACCCTAGCTTAACAGATCTAAAACCGTGCAAAGACCGAAATTATGAAAAAGGTCACTTATGATGTTTTATCTAGTTATCAAGCCTGTATGATTTGTAATGCATTTTGCAATTAAAAATGTAAAAAATCTAACCCCCCCCCCCCCCCATCTCACTGGGACCTACGCTCTCCACAATCTGACAAAAATGTTGACAAATTGCTGAAGAGCGTAGTAGAGTCACGGATGAGCGTAGTGGTGTCCGTGAGATTGCCGTGTGGTCGCTATAAGCGCAATGGGCGCGGGATAGTTTTAAGCATGTTTAAAACAAGCGTTGAGCAATCGTGGCAGTTTTTAAGCGTAGTAGCAGCGCAGTGCGATCACCAACAGTGTGGCGCAAGTTGCGTGCGAGCGCAAAGGTTGTACTAATAGCGCAGGGAGAGCGTCGCACAATCTTGCACCATCGTGGAGAGGATGCACTACGCTCGTATGGCGATGGTACTACGATGGTACCACGATTGAGCTGCGCTGCCTACGCTTACGATTTGACTACGATAGTAGCACGCCTTTATCACGTTGTCATTACTTTTATCACGTTTGCGCTGCGCTCATAGTATGTTTATCCGAGCATGAAAAAGTAAAAATCAGCTCTGCGCAGGCGCAGGCAGCAAGCCAAACAGCGCTCAACAAATAGCATAGTCCCATCTCCCGGGGGATCTAAATTCCAAAAACAGCCCTGTCAGGCTACCTAAAGTCGGATTCAGGTAGTCACGCTGGACTACCTGAATCCTGGGGAAGTTCCCCACTAAAACACTACAAAATGGTAGCGAAAAAAGTGGTGGGACTACCTAAAATGGTGGCGGGACTACCTGATTTTGGGTTCAGGTAGCCCCGCCAGCCTACCTGGTCCTTCAGGGCACCGTCAAAACGGCGATTTGGCATGACTGCACGGTGATCTCACGCGGACTTTCAAATCAGCGCATGGTCGTGGAGAGCGCCATGAGCGTGGAGGGCGCAGGTCTCAGTGAGATGGGGGGGGGGGGGGGGGGGGGGGGGGGGTAAGCAGCAATGCTCTGCAGTGTTTGGCAATTTGCGAATAGGGCTGAGAGTCTAGAATCTATAATTCAGTGCTAGAGGGCAGGCCTGAGTGCTGTGAGGTGTTGAATCCAGAGTTCAATCCCATGCCAGGGATATTAGGAGTTTGATTTCCTTAAAAGCTAGGACAACCCAACTAAGACCCTTTATATTTTACTACTTTTCATCAGTACCCAAATTATAGAAAGAGAGATTACTTTGAAGAGTTTCGTAGTTTCATATGTTTCTCGAAATATTGCTACTCCTCCATTTATATAGTTTATTCTTTTATTTTTGTCAGCGTGAACTTGGAGCTTTTTAAGGCTAAGGATATCATGTCGAGCCCCGCCATATCCCTGCAGACTGTAGAGTGTGTGGAGCGCCTGGCTCACCTCCTACTGGACACGCCACACGGCGGCTTTCCCGTCATACACGCCGCAGACAACGGCCAACAGGTCTTCTACGGCTTCATCACAAGGTAAATGAAGGGAAAGGGGGAAAACAGGGGTAATTGAATGATTTCAGCTTGATTAGGGATATAAGATGGGGGCTTTCCTGTCATACACACCGAGGCAACGGGGAACAGGTCTTCTACGGCTTCATGACAATGTAAATGAAGGGAAACGGGGGAAAACCGGGGTAAACGATTTCAGCTTGATTAGGGGTAAAAGATGGGGACTTTTCCTGTCATACATACCGCAGACAATGGCCAACAGGTCTTCTACGGCTTCATAAAAAGGTAAATTATGGGGACAGGGGGAAAATATTGGGGCTCAGATAGGGATAAACACTTTGAGCTGAAACAGGAGAAAACAATTTGAGAACAGACTGGGGTAAAAAGTGGGGTCATGGACTCAGGTAAACGATGGGGGCTTCCCAGTTGTACACAGGGCAGGTAATGGGGAAAATGTCCTCTATGGTGTCATCACAAGGTAAATAATGGGAACTGGGGTAAAGAATTTGGCTTAGACAGGGGTAGATGATTTGAGCTTGGTTAGGGGTAAACGATGGGGGGTTCCCAGTTAAACACAGGGCAGACAATAGCGAACAAGTCTTCTATGGTTTCATCACAAGGTAAATAATGGGAACTGGGGTAAAATATGGGGGCTTAGACAGAGTTAATGCTTGGGGCTGGGGAAGGGATGAACAATGGGGGCTTTCCTTTCATACACACTGCAGACATCAGGGAACAGGTCTTCTAAGGCTTCATCACAAGTTAAATGAAGAAAAGAGAAGAAAACGTGACTGTTTGGACAGGGGTAATGAATTTGAGCTTGGATAAGGGTACAAGATGGGAGCCTCCCATTTATGGTCAGGACAGACAATGGGGAAGATGTCTTCTACGGCTTCATCACAAGGTAAATGATGGGTACTGGTATAATAGATGGGGGGCTGCCCTGTCATGCACACCGCAGACAACGGGGAACAGATCTTCTACGGCTTCATCACAAGGTAAATGATGGGTACTGGTATAATAGATGGGGGGCTTCCCTGTCATGCACACCGCAGACAACGGGGAACAGGTCTTCTACGGCTTCATCACAAGGTTAATAATTGGGACAGGGGGAAAATATGATGGATTCGACAGTGAAAGGGTTAAGCAATTGGGCTTCCCATGATGGGGTAAAAGATTGTGGCTTAGACAGGGGTAAATGATTTGAGCTGAGACAGGGGTAAATTATGGGGCTTGGACTGTGGTAAACAATAAAGGTATTTTGTTTATAGTCTTGTATCCACCGAAGTGCTCACACGACCTTCCTCCCCTAGCAGGCCTGTACACATGGAAACCATTTCAATCCCCCGAGGGATATTCCAGAGCAGCTGGCAGCATATTGCGCACAAGCTCTAAGCACTGCCTTCTTAATGCTAGGTACCCATGTTGCAGCTGGGTAGACTGAAACTGTCTTGCCCAACGACAGACCAAAGTGCCCCGGGCGGGAATTGGACCAGCGACCTACTGATAACTAGTCAGACACCTAACCGAGCTACTTTGTCCCCAAACGATGGGGGCATTGTGTTTTACACAAGGCAGGCAACAGGAATCCAGCCTTCAATGGCTTCTTCACAAGACAATAATTGGGGAATTGGGTAAAAGATAGGGCTTCTCAGTTATTTAGGGCTTGTAGCATGATGGGCTAGTATATTTTTAAGCCCTACCAAATTGCAATGCTGGTGTATTTTAGAAACTCATGAACATTTTCTTTTGTGTCTCTAGGTTAGAGCTTACAGTGCTATTAAAGCATGAGGATATGTTTATCGAGGAGGATCAGGTGCCAGCCAGACTGACCAATCCCGACCTTGCCCACGTCGAATATGAAAAGGTATACAGCAAAATCGTTACAATGTGAACTAAAGGGATCGGTAAAATGTTCACGACTTCTGGATATACTAGATTTCTCAGAGGCATTTATCAAAATCTTTTTGAAATTTTTTACTTTGGAGAAAGTGTAATCAAGATGAAGACGCGTAGCATAGTGGTTAGAGCGTCGGACTATCGAACCAAGGGTTAGTGGTTCGAATCACCCAGCAGTGACCGCGGTCTGTTCTTAGGCAAAACAGTTTACTTCTCATTGCCTAGTGCTTCGGAAGGCACTTAAAGCCATTGATCCCGTCTCTCTTGATGTCTATGTCTTGAGGGAGCGTAAAAGAATGATTCATGTTGGAAAGTTGACTGACATCGGATCTTCTCCTCCTTCAGCCCCCAACTCCTTGAGATGGCGGGAGGGTTAAATAAGGCCTCTCTACTCCCTGGGTTGGCGGGAGGGTTCAAATATGGCCCCCCTACGAACAAGTCACCACCATGGAGTCTGGTTGCGAGAAGTCGCAGCTAGGAGTCCTGGGCAAGTGTGTACATGCACATTCGTTGTAAATATAGAATAGTATTAAATTGATAAATAATAGTAATTGATAGATATATGTAATTCGGTAGTTGTATAGTCCACCAGTAGATGGCGCCTGGTTGCGAGAAGTCGCGGCAAGGAGTCTCGTGCATGCGTGTTGACGTAGATGTAGTAATAGTTAATAGCAGTAGATATAGTAATTGATTGTAATATTGAAATGTATAAGAGGCCCTCAGTAATAGGGCGTGCGCTTCAAATTGAACTGAACTGATGGGTGTTTGTTTTTTTGCAATAATATTCCTCTGATTAAGCACACATACCTCAAACAAACTTCCACTTAATTTATAGGAGCTATCCTCTAAATACAATATAAGTACTACTTTCTTAGAATACAGAGGTTTCTGTTTGAAAGCTCATCATTTTTAGATGGTTATGAAAAACATATAACTGCAAATTTATTCCAAAAATAGTCTCTTAGATAGTATACTAACAGATAAGAAAGGTGCCTCAAACCTATATACTCTTTATCCAGTCTGGTGCTCACATCACTGATACAGTTTGTGAGAAATGGAATGAAAAATCCAATATTGGCCTGGATTCAATGACTGTAAGACGATCCTTTCTTATTCGCTTTAAATGTGCGGACCTATGATGTTTTACTTTAAGTAAGTACATACTTAACCTTAACTTTGTACAGGCGTTCTTTCACTTATAATCTAATATAGGATAAATTCGGCATAAGATCATCTGAAATCTGCTCCATGTTCAAAGAAGTGTGTAAAAAGTATTGGTTTAGGTATCTGAAAACTGCCTTAACTTCACTAAACTCTTACTTAACCCATTTTTCTCCAAATATTGGTCTCAGGATCCATGATAATATTGAAAATAACTTAGTAAATAAGAATGACTTTACAAGGTATTTTATGGAGATGTTGCGATGATATTTTGATTAACATTCCTAAGATAATCACGCTGCTTTTGGCTGCTGCAAGCACTAATAGGTTAACTAGATAAATGTCCTTTATTAACTTGTGATGCCTTTGTGACTCCTCTTGTGAAAAACGGTACATTTTGTGCCACGCATGTGGCTGAAACTGGGGTTTTCTGTGAAACAACTGTGTCAAGTGAATAATATATAGCCTAGGGACTATAATGTTAATAGCAATAATGATAATAATAATAATAATAATAATAATAATAATAATAATAATTGATATTTAATAGCAATAATGATAATTGATATTTGATATAGCACCCTTTCCACCTTTAATGTTCAAAAGCACTTTATAAAGAATTGTCAGTGGACAGATACCACACACTAACCACATAACTAGCATGTTTTACCACGTCTCATTGGAGATACATGCTGACCCATGGTGAAAAGATGGAAATTGTCAACCAGGGATCTACCACTGACCAGCGGTCGGCCCCGGAAATATGTAACCTGTTTCTGCCTCAGGTCTAGTAGTGCAAATGTGGTATACTTGTGGTTAAAAGTTTTTTAATAGCGTTTTTGTCTTATTTCAGCTGACCCTAGACAAACTCTCCGATCCTGAGCGTACACAGGGAATGTTACAGTGTTTCTGCGAGGAAGAAAAGTATAAACACCTATATCTAGACATGGTACATACCCCCATATTATACCCACAAACCTTTAAGTATAAACACCTATATCTAGACATGGTGCAGACCCCCATATTACACCCACAAACCTTTAAGTATAAACACCTATATCTAGACATGGTACAGACCCCCATATTACACCCACAAACCTTTAAGTATAAACACCTATATCTAGACATGGTACAGACGACCCCCATATTACACCCACAAACCTTTAAGTATAAACACCTATATCTAGACATGGTACAGACCCCCATATTACACCCACAAACCTTTAAGTATAAACACCTATATCTAGACATGGTACAGACCCCCATATTACACCCACAAACCTTTAAGTATAAACACCTATATCTAGACATGGTACAGACGACCCCCACATTACACCCACAAACCTTTAAGTATAAACACCTATATCTAGACATGGTACAGACCCCCATATTACACCCACAAACCTTTAAGTATAAACACCTATATCTAGACATGGTACAGACGACCCCCACATTACACCCACAAACCTTTAAGTATAAACACCTATATCTAGACATGGTACAGACCCCCATATTACACCCACAAACCTTTAAGTATAAACACCTATATCTAGACATGGTACAGACCCCCATATTATACCCACAAACCTTTAAGTATAAACGCCTATATCTAGACATGGTACAGACCCCCATATTATACCCACAAACCTTTAAGTATAAACGCCTATATCTAGACATGGTACAGACCCCCATATTATACCCACAAACCTTTAAGTATAAACGCCTATATCTAGACATGGTACAGACCCCCATATTACACCCACAAACCTTTAAGTATAAACACCTATATCTAGACATGGTACAGACCCCCATATTATACCCACAAACCTTTAAGTATAAACACCTATATCTAGACATGGTACAGACCTCCATATTACACCCACAAACTTTAAGTATAAACACCTATATCTAGACATGGTACAGACCCCCATATTACACCCACAAACCTTTAAGTATAAACACCTATATCTAGACATGGTACAGGTGATAGATAGACCCCAAGGAAGCTGTGGTGTATGGGATATACCCAAGGTGTTACGAGGCGAAGCCGAGTAACCCCAAGGGTACCCCATACACCACAGCTTCCGAGGAGTCTATGTGGCTTGTACCACAGTTGACTGCCTTCCACCAATCACAGGCCGAGAAAAGTATACCCTTGGGTAACACCTTTGGTTTTAGGCAGCTTAGAGAACAAAGACTTGAAAAGTGTGGGTTATGTCCTATAACCCTACACTTTTCGAGGCCTCTGATTGGTGGAAGGCAAGCAACTGTGGTACAAACCCCCATATAACACCCACAAACCTTTAAGTATAAACACCTATATCTAGACATGGTACAGACCCCCATATTACACCCACAAACCTTTAAGTATAAACACCTATATCTAGACATGGTACAGACCCCCTATATTACACCCACAAACCTTTAAGTATAAACACCTATATCTAGACATGGTACAGACCTCCATATTACACTCACAAACCTTTAAGTATAAACACCTATATCTAGACAAGGTACAGACCCCCATATTATACCCACAAACCTTTAAGGCCAGAACAATTTGATTCATGGTCACACAGTTTTACAGATTTTTGCCCTCCACAGAAAGTGTGTCACAAAAAAAAAAGATAAAAATTATCATCTTACAGATATTTGCGTTTTGGGTAGAGTGCGAGTAAAAAAGAAAAGATTAAAATAAAATGTTGACACAGATTTGCTTTGATTTGATATTAGGGTGAGTGTATAATTCTATATGACCCTAAGAGTTCTACAAAAGATGGATTGAACTATTATTGGAATTTTATTCTTTTTCTTATTTGCGATTTTATTCTTACTTGCCTCAGAATAATCATCGTGGAAAAAATTGAAATAAAATGTACACTTTGGCATTTATGTCCAATTTCTGAGAGCAATTGTCTTCAGGATATGTATGACTAAGAAAGTAATTAGATAGAAAAAAAGAAATACACTTAACGAAAAATGATTGGTTAAATGATTCGCTACATGCTTCAGGACAGGAATTCAGTGATGCTAGCCACTGTTTTTATCTGACTTTACCAACAGGAATTATTTGAAAAATAACTCTACCACCCTGTCTTTTTGTACAGCCAATTGCAGCTCATGATTTTACCATTTACCTGTTTGATACTCATACAAGTTTTTTATGCAACTTTCGAAGAGAGTTGGTGTGTAAAGCACTGCAGTCTATGATACACTGCTCAGAGAGTAGGGGACAGCAAGTGGGCTGCTACTCATTGAGTCACAGCTGATAGCAATTGGAGAAAATGGCTGCTAGCAGTGGCTGCCAGAGCCTGGGCAGGCTGGTGGCAATACACAAAATTCTCCCCTAATGGGATCACTGAGAGAAAAAGGAGGACAGCATCCTATTCTTGAAGTGTATTACTTTCATATAAGCTAATATGTATGTTAGCCTTAAGTTCCCCTTTGAATATTACTTAACCCATTCTTGCCTGTAGCAGACAAAACTGCCGGACTATTTTGGTGATATCTCTCTGACAAATGCAATATTTTGAAACCATTTGAAGGATAGATGTTCATCAGAACTCTATCTAAAACTCTCCTTAAAATGTATTGCAAATTTATGCTTTATTCCAAAGTTATTTTCAAAAGTATGACAAGTCCAGACAATATTTCCAGGCATGAATGGGTAAATTGATGATAAATTTACACTTCTCAGACCACAGGTGCACTCCAAAAGGAAGTGGGTTGAGGATATAGCCTTCAGAATTTTTCTTCTTATTTTTAAGGTGCCCTACGTCAACCAATCAGCAGTGACAGTACAGGATAAGTTTTCGCTCCATCGAACATACATTATTTTTCGCACTCTGGGCCTTCGCCATCTAACGGTTGTGAATAATCAAAGCCACGTCGTTGGAATTATCACTCGTAAAGACTTGATGGGATTCAGCATGGAGGAAAAGCTACATTCCAAGATGATCGCTTCTCTGAATCAGGATGAAACAGAAAATGACCAGCAACAAGAAATTGTAAATGTGCCAATATGACGTTTTATATAAATCATTAAAGTAAGGTTGATTGCAGGGGTGTCCAACTGTCGCATTGTCACACCAGTGTGCGACAGACGCCTTTAAAACGTGCGACAAGACAAAACATTTAATCACTGTTTAACTATTTAACTAAAAATTCAGGTATCATGACCAAATGTTTCTGTGAAATGCTTCACATGCATTTCTAAATAGAGATTGAATTTAGAAAATGCGTAAATGCCATTTAATGATAGCACCTAGCTATTAGTTGATAAAGGTTGTGATTATTGCTACAAAGCTAATATGATAGTGACAACATTCAAACTGATTTTTCAAACAGCGGCCATCAAAAATTGCTGTGCTCAATGACTCGAAAACTTGGACACCCCTATGTCTGTATTACCATGCATAAAGTTTTAATGGGATTCAGTATGGTATGAATCTTCACTCCAAGACGATTGCTTCTTTAAAGCAAGAAGAAACGAAAACCATTTGCAAAAGGAAATTGCGAGCATGCCAATATGATAAATTGTTTGATCCATAAGATGAGCATCTTATCTTGGAGATCTCCCTGACTAGAGTTGTTTGGATCTTTGAATCCTTTAAAAGTAACTTTGAATTTAAACAAGAATTTGCAGAATATTCAAAGCTGAGTTGTAATCTGTACCCAGTTAATGCAGTAACAACCTTATGTTGTAAGAAAAGTTAATGCAGAATTCAATCCCCTTCTGTAGAAAAGTGATGCAGAGAAAAGTGAAAGTGAGTTATACATTCTGATGTTGAAAACTGATATTAAAGGCCTCAGTTTTGCCTGTTGCCAGGCAACAATGTTGCCATGGCGAGAAGGAAGTGTGCAATATGTTATTGAAGCATAAATACTCATTTTACTTGTGATAACTTCATATTACTCATCATGTTCATTACTAAATGATAATACATCGTAATCATTATGAATTTGTAAATCTTGCAAATGCAAATGTTTTGTAAAAATGGTGTGTGAATTACATGTTTAATTATATGAATCAGAAATTGAAAATATTACATGAAACCAATCTAGTTGGAATAAGAGTTGGCAGTCAGGTTAGAACAAATCTGAATTACGTCTAAAGCATATGTTGAATATAGCACCATATTGTATGTTAAATATATAGTACCATATCTTATAACTACCAAAAGGTCGTTTATACTGCGGCTTATATACAGAAGTCTAAATTACATTCAATTTAGGTAAAGGAAGTCTGGTTAAGGCTTCTATAACATCCAGCACTGTGCATACGCAGGGGAATTTTCTTGGTGATTTAAGGTATAATTCATCTTGGTTCCCAGGGTCAGAGAACCAAGAATAAGAAAGTCAAATTTACCAGAAATGCTAATTGTAGAGTGCACATAAGACAAAATACTCAAAGTGAATTTTAGGGGACCAAATGATCAAAGGTATGTTGATATTAACAGAGACGTTCATTGAATGAATGAACGTTCCTGATATTAATGTGCCAGTTGTTGTGATACTTACAATGCTACTTATCATATTAGGAGTATGATTTATATGAAAATAAAGAAACTGATCTGATCTTTGCTTCCTTCCTGAAAAATTACCACATTTTCCAATTACCTATAAGTATGTAAGTGTGCCAATATCGGACTGTCTCTGATTCATGCATCGCATTCTTCCAAATAAGTGCACAGTGCTAGAGCTTGGACGCTTCGCTCTCTTTTGCCTTCTGTTACGCCATGTCTGATTGGATGCTTCAGTT
>OZ012688.1:1972906-1980406 GCA_963942565.1 Maea johnstoni | reverse complement strand
GAGCACTTTTAATGCCTTAAAACAATATAACTGTTGTAGAAATTGGACACTCCTGGACCAAGAGGCAGCCCAAAGCAATATGTCAATATGTAATTTCCATGCGATATGATTTGACGCCATCCTGCATGAAGGCCACCCGTGACGTCACAGCCAAGTTTTGCCGCCATCGGCGTATTTTATGGGTGTCAGAGCAATTATGCTCTGTATCTCGCTTAATACTAGGAATACTACACTTTTATTATGCGTTTTTAATCTACAAATACACGATGTATAACATCCCAGAAATGACCTGGGTGCCCATTACTAGTACTTTAACTATATTGATATTAACTATGCACTATTAACTTTGTGTGTGTGAAGAGCCGGGGTGAAGAGGAATCTTTTAACTTAACATGACCGACTCTTTTCCATCAAGTTTTTCACCAATTACTCCATTGTTATCATTGTAGTTTCTCGTGTATCAGAGCATTTGCATGCGTCAAATTTCATATAAATAAATAGGTAAACCAGCCTACGCCAAGATGACTGCGCATGTCCAGACCTCGATGCGTATGATAGCCACTGGACGTTTATGGTATATCTATGGAATGCCATTAATGCATTTATTCACTATTTCTCTTTAAAGAAAAATGATTTTTCTTTAAAGAAAAATCATTTTTACCATAGACGTCTTGTTCTTTTTGCCAGGTAGGACACAAGAAAGCGAATCTGCAAGTCGTTCAATACATGCATTTATTGAATTTGATCGCATGTAACCTGTGATACGTCTCCAAATACATGTCTAAAGATTTCATTATAACATCCCCAAGATTTTCATAGAAGTATGTTGATTGTCTATAGAAACGTCCGAGGCGTCCCTCTCGATGATTTGCCTGCACTAAATTGGCTGTAACAGTCGATGTGTTCCGCAATGCCTCAAGCATTGATATGTAGCAGGCTATTGAATGCGTTGTTAGCCTGGTCGCATCTCTGTGCGGAGAGTATATATATGATTTATCATAAACCATGTAAACATTTGAAACTTTTTCAGCTTGGATTAATCCTGTTAAATACTTCCTTGTGCAACGACGCTGGTGTGGCGTATCAGAAATAATCCGCAGTTTGCTTTTTATCGAGTTTTTGTCGTTTAATACTCCATATTTTATGAAAGCTTCGCCCAAACTCGCCAAAATACCTACATAAGGTACGAATACGATAACTGTGTAATTATTGAGGATGAAGTTTGTTACGAGTTGTGCGCCTCGGGTGCTGTTGTTTAATACCTGTACGATGACAGTGTCAGAAGCCCGAGGGGAGGGAGTCCAGATCGTCTGGTATCCAGTGACGTCAGTCTCCTTGGAGAGGAGAGTCGCACATGAGGGTGATTCTGAAAACAAATTTTAAAGAGATAAACATCAGATTTAAAAATAAACATAGTTGATACGAAATTCTATATTACGATTCTAAAAAATAACGCTAGGAAAAATATGAAATAGGTCATATAGTTTGTTAATCAGCATTTTAAGAATAACTATTGATAACGATAAGATGATAATAATAATAATAATAATAATAATAATAATAATAATAATAATAATAATAATATATAATTGATAGTGTAGCTTTGTCCGTCTGAAATTCCTTTCAAAAAGTGGATGTTTACCCTGGAGTCAATATTTAATGATGCTGTGTTTCATGTCAACCTTTTTTCCCAAGGAAAGGACAATAAGGCACGACTAATTTGCCAATTTAAAGAACCATCGATCCAAATAATCTGAAGGATAAATGTTGATCAGAAAACAACCAACTTTTCTGGAAAATGTAGTGTTAAAATATCTTGTGGCATTGGAATATAGAAATGGCATGTATGAAATCTCTTAAATTTACCTGCATTGTTTTGAAAATCCATGCTTTAATGAAATGAAATTTTTAATCATTCTTATGAGTATCAACGCATTGCCATGATGCTTTTTTGGTGGAGACTGAGTAGGACCTAGTTCAAATACTAAAATTCTGGAAATATTCAAAGCCAGTTCTTTCAATACAGGAACGTTTTCGTCTCAGAATATCCGACTGTTAAAGTTTATCACCGGAAACATCCAAGAAATATAAACTAGTGAAAATTCTAAATTCAAAGAAGCTTCTAAAAAAAATATGGATTATCTATTGATTGAAATTTTCTTCTTCCAAAGCCCGACAACTTTACAAGATTTCCAAGTTCAGAGAGAAAACTAATTTGGTTAAGGTTTTTTGGAAATATTCATCAAAATGATACAACTCAATATGGTGGTTTCGTCAATCATCATATAAGAACTAACATTTTAAATCACAGTCACCATATGACAAACAATATCACTTACATTGGGTACATTTAACAATTTGAGTTATCATGTTTATATGTATGTATGTATGTATGTGTGTGTGTACCTACCACAAGAGGGTTTCCTGAACTCCAGCATAGTCAGATAGGCGAGATATGCAGCTATAAGTAGAGCTGAGATGTCTGGTAGAACACGCCGCGCCTTCCTCCATGGGACCGTATATCGTGGTCCTCGCATTGTTTCCACTCCCCCTTTCCACCACTCAGACCAATGTCACAACACCCCTAATGCCAGCTATTGGGGATGTACCGAAATGACATGGTTCTATGTTCGATTATTGATTTGAAGTAGTATATGGCGATATGGTTAACAGGTGTACACAGTCATAATACACTGTGGATTTGATTGGTCATTAATACATCGTTGTGTGCCCAGGGCTATGCGATACTAAATACAGAAGCACCTGAGGGAGGTATTAAATAGCACTGATTTTTATGGTCAAGCATGAACGTGGATCATGAAGTCAAGTACTGCGCATCGATGCCATGTTTATTTAACCCAGAAATTGTCGTCTGGATCTAAGATACTTTGACTGAAACTTTTGAATTGAGGATAATTTTACTAAATATTTGAAGGAAAGTTGTTGCTAATGTTCTGATCAGCATTTCTCCTTCAAATATTTTGCCAATCATGCTTTAAGAAGAAAGATTTCATCAAAATTGTCAGGCTGGTTTTGGCCGCTGTGAGCATTAATGGGTTAAAGAGAGCTTATGCTGCAGAGAAATATAAACCCACTGTTAACAATAAGACTACTAGATTTGACAAGGAGGGGGCTTCCCTTAAAAATGTCTGCGGAAAATAGTGATCAGTTTACTATGCTGTACTGTATGTTTATTTTGTCACAGCATTTTCAAATGATGCAATATTTTTGCCTACTTCCGGCGAAATAAATTCTTCATCAAACATCTACTGTGATAGATATGAGGTTATTAACTAACAAATACAATTATGATGTAAATTTCTCATCAGCGAGAAATCGACACAGGAAGTATGTTTACACATACTGAATAAACCCAAAATTCCCAGAAAAAGTTTATTTTTCGATCATGGCTCATGCTCTTGAATTGAGTGTTGGTTTCTGTTTCCCTTTTTCAGTTTCAATCCCTAATATACTTGCCTCACGGTCAATTCTATGAGATACCCTCACCCCTATGTTTACAGTATGTTTCGTACACGTGCATGTTTCGTGTACGTGTGTGCGTACGTACGTATGTATGTGTGAGTATGTATGTACATATGTATGTTTGTGTGTATGTATGTGCGTATGTCAAGTTACACGTTTCTAAATAAAGTATCAGTCCGCGTGACCAAGACACTTCAATATTCTTAAAACGTAACGACAATGGTCAGGTATAGTATAGTATAGTATAGTATAGTATAGTTAATATATAAATATATATATATATATATATATATATATATATATATATATATATATATATATATATATATATATATATATATATATATATTTATATATATATATATATATACATACATACATATATATATATATATATACATATATATATATATATATATATATATATATATATATATATATATATATATATATATATATATTAGTGGAAATTTTCTTTTTAATCTAGAGAGGCCAGCTACAAGGGGACCACCACTAGCTTTCTAACTGTCTCTTCATATTTACTTATGCATGATTAAACTTAAAGATGAGCTTTGCAGTGATCAACTTTGCTGACCTGAACCTCCCTTTACTTATCTTATCACTTCATTTGGTTGTGCATTCATATCGAAATAGACATTTTAATGTTTGAATATCTTGAACTTCATTGGTCTCTTTGACTTGCGATTTCCCTAGATGTTTTAAAGCCCTTTAATATAAAACGTAAATTGTTTTTAAAAACTTCATTCTTCTATAATTCAGACATATTGCCCACAATCTCAATGTTTAGATGAATCAAATATATGAGGTGCACTTGAGGTGCAAATAAACATAAATGAAAACATCTATTGAAGTAATTGGAGGTGTACACCTTAAAAACACCTCCTGTCAAAACAAGTCATCAGTGGTTCTTCGGAGGTGCGCTTAAGGTGCTAATTTAAATAATTGGAACGCACCTCAAATACACTTCAACCACACCTCAATAGTACCTCAGTGGCACCTCAAAGCCACCTCAGAGGTGGAGGTGTCATTGAGGTGTACACCTCAACAAAGGTAAGGTATAACTGAGGTGTACACCTCAACTACACCTAAAGTACACCTCCCTGGGGTAAGGGTATGCGCACTCTTCCTTGCCATGCCAATATCATATAAAGAAAAGTAAAAAATATTTAATAAAGCTGCCGCTCGGCCTTTGCGCTTTTTGGAAGCGCGAATTATATTATGAATCGCCGTAGATCCGATGGGCCGCGCCATTTTCTTCCGGTGCCAAGGCAGCTGGGACCACTTTTTCTTATATTTCCGCGTCTCAATTTGAATTTTTTGATTTGAAATTAATCTAATTCCACTCTCCGAGTTATATCTCATAGTTTATTAACGCAGCAATGTGAAATTTACCGATTTCTACTATGTTCGACGATGTCCGCCGCGTGCAGCGTCTGCTACTTGACGTTTTGGCGGGAAATTTTGCAGCGCTCTCTATTGACAGTGACCGTAACTAAAATATGTCAGGTTTTGCTTGAAGTATGAAATGAAATCATCTGAAGCTATGCCTTTGCGTGCGTCAATTCTAATGCGGTTTGGATTTTTAGAACCGCCACAAGTTCCTCTACATGCTTCTCAATTGGCTTTCGAATTTTTTAACAAATGAAGATTTTGCGACAGGTTGAAATTATAATTTTTATGGCAATTTTTTTCGCTGAATTTATACATCTTTTGCTCAGTATGAAATTAAATCATCTGACGCTACGCCTTTCCGTGGGTCAATTCTAATGCGGTTTGAGTTGTTAGAACCGCCAGAAGTTCCTCTACATGTGTCTCAATTGGCTTTCGAATCTGTTAAGAAATGAAGATTTTGCGACAGGTTGAAATTGTTGTAATTTTTTGTCACTTTTTTTTCGCTGAATCTATGCTTTCTTTTGGTCAGTATGATATGAAATGAACCGAAGCTATGCCTTTCCGTGGGTCAATTTTAATGCGGTGCAGATTGTTAGAATCGCAACAATTTCCTCTACATTCTGTTTCTGTGAATATACTGGTAGAACTCGCTATCGAGTATATCAACCAGCGCATGCTTCTCAATTTGCTTTTAAAATCTCTTGCGAAATAAAGATTTTGCAAAAGGTTGAAATCTTAGTAAGTTTTATGCCAGCTTTAGTAGCGGTAGAAGTTGCCAGAGTAGTGGACTCAATGTTCACGGTATAAAATGAATTACTCGCCTTACCGTGGGTCAATTTTAATGCGGTTTAAATTGTTAAAACCACCACAATTCATTCTACTTGCTGCTAATTAATTAATTTTAAAAGAAGGATTTGGCGATAGGTTGAATTATTAGTAATTTTCATGCCATCTGTAGTAGTGGGAAAAGTTGCCTGGGTGTTGGACTAAATGTTTACTGCAAAAATCTATGCTATCATTTGGTCAGTATGAAATGAAATCATCAGAAGCTTCGCCATTCCAGGGGTCAATTTTAATGCAGTTTGGATTGTTAGAACCGCCACAATTCCGTCTACATGCTTTAACATTTGTTTTTAAATCTGTAGCGAAAGGAAGATTCTGGGAAGGGTTGAAATCTTAGTAATTTTTTGACATCTTTAGTAGCGGGAAAAGTTGCCATAGTCATGGATTCAATGTTAAGGCAAAATTAAATTACTCGCCAGATTTCAAATTTCTACTAGCCTCTTACTGCTCTCTTAAACCTATTACAAAATGATGATTTTGCGACAGTTTGAAATTTGAGTTCGGGGGGGGGGGGGGGGGGGGGTCCTGCATCTATATAATAAATTGTATTGGCGGGAAATTTTGCAGCGCCCTCTATTGATTATAACCGTAACTAAAAGACGTCGAGTGGCAACATTCCTCTTCTTCACATCTTTGGTCTAATACTAGCTGATTGATTCGTTCGCCGTTGATAGAAACATGGGGAGGTTGCTATCTTCTGTATCCTGTCTTTCCTCTTTCTGATGCGATTTCTGCATCCTGTATTTTTCTCTTTTGCCCTTTCTCATCTGTCTGCGCATCCAGTTTTACCTTTTACTTTTCTTCATTTTCTCTTCCTACTTATTTCTGTTTCGTTCTTCAATGCGCTCTCTTATTATATTTGTTTTTTTCTTTGTGCATCATTTTAAAAAAACTTTCAACGTGTGCCTCCGACTCCTATATTGTACATTTTATACCTGCACCCTGCATTCTTTCTTTGTTTGGGCATCCTATATTCTCATGCATTTATTCTCTATTCTTTTTGTTTTCTGTGCATCCTTTCTGTGTTTATTACTTATTGCATTTTCTTTAATTTACAGATTTTCATTCTTTCATTTTTTGTGCATCTTCAAATCATCTTTTTTAAATTCTCTGTACATATTCATTGTCTTTCTTGGTCTTTGTTTTTTTTTTGCACTATACATCTTCAATAACTTCTTTATCTCCAGTATTGTATTCATTTTCAGTGTCCCAGGGTATACTTCAATAACAAAAAAAATTATTCACATGTTTTTGATTTAAAAGGTCAAGGGGGTATTTCTACTTGGTTTTAAGAGAATATTTAAGTTGATACAGATTTCTCTTTTTCCCTGATTTCCCCTTCTCAGCACGATTTGATTTATAGTTTTATTGCTTAATTTCTCATTTATATCAGTTTGTCTGTTTTCTTCCTTTTTTTGCATTCTCACATGAATTAAACTAATATGTCGTAAATGTTTGACTCTCTTATTCCACTAATTATATCACTTATTTGAATTACAATCCAAATCCGTGCGTAGCACGGCGGGCGGCTAGTACTGACAAAGCAGTAAGACTCCAGAAATTGGAGAAGGGAAGAAAGAAAACAATAACAAACAGCTGCCATCAACAGAGATCATCGCCCGACAACAATACTGTCATTCTTGTCAATGACGTACAATGCGCCCATCTAGATTCAGATGGGACACATTATGGTATGCTCATTCCCAGGCCATGTCTTTGTAGGTTCAAACATGAACATGTATATACTTTAATTGCTCCTGG
>OZ012688.1:1966840-1972706 GCA_963942565.1 Maea johnstoni | reverse complement strand
CTCCACTGAACTTGACCGTGGCCTGCGGTGTGGGCTACTGCGTTGCCAATGACTGCTAGCTGTCTCTCGACCCTGTCTGAATTTGAGTCCCTGCTGGGGGCATGAAAGATTGATGCCTTAGACTTGAAACCAAGTGGCGGATTGGTTTCCCTATCATCCACACCTTCTTACATGCGCCCCAGCCGGTTGATTTTAGATCCCAGTCAGATTTGAGCGTTCCCGGCATGCTTGGCAAAAAAACTGACCAAAAATGAAAATTCCAAATTTAAGTTTAAGCGTGTTCCTGCGCGGCAGCGTAAGCAGGGTCTACCAACTGCAAGATCGCATTATCATGCGATACCTTAACTGCCCTAACCCCGAGAATACTCATAGCATTAAGAAATTACTAACAAATATGTAAATTTAACTGAATGACCAAAGTTCGTGGAGAATAACTAGGACGAATGCAAATGACATGAGCTTCAGCCGGTTTAACATCTCATTTATCAATTTCATATCTGTTAGCCGAGCTTTTTGAACTTTTGGTACATAAGTTAGGTAGCCCTAAGTGTGTGGTCGTAGGGATATCTGTGTGCTCTAATATTTATTTCATTAAAAGAATTGCCAAATGAAAAAAAGGGATTTCTCTAATTCCTCCACCTTTTACAACTGCCGAAATACCCCTAGCCGCAATTTGGCAGAAAACAACTGACAAAAAATGAAAATTCCAAATTCTGGTCTCAACGTGTTCCTGAGCGGCAGCACAGGCAGGGTCTACCAACTGCAAGATCGCAGTTCGTGTAGAATGCGATACCTTCACTACCCTACCCTCGAGAATACTCGTAGTTTCATTAAAAGAATTGCCAAACGAAAAAAAAAAGGATTTTTCTAATTCCTCCACCTGTTACAACTGCCCTAAATACGCCCTAGCCGCAATTTGGCAGAAAAAAACTGACTAAAAATGAAAATTCCAAATCCTGGTCTCAACGTTAACGTGTTCCTGAGCGGCAGCACAGGCAGGGACGGTCTATCAACTGCATTAACCAATGATTACAGATTATTGGTTTCGGCATCGTTTTTCTAGGGTTGTCCTGCCACTGATGAATCAGTGATATTAATATTTCATATTTTCTTTTGAATATAACTCCATTCTCTGAGTGCAATTTAACTGCCAGCAGACTCCCCGCAGGGCTTGTGCTATTTAAAATCTATAGGTTTTTCGGTCTTTGTAAATAGAACAATTGGGGCCTACAGTGGGGCCTGGGGTTAGGTGGCTGTCGGGTTTGCAGTGGGGCCTGGGGTTAGGTGGCAGTGGGGCCTTCAGTGGGACCTGGAGTTAGATGGCAGTTGGATACAGGGTTAGGCGACAGTGGGATGTGCAGTGGGGCTTTGGGTAAGGCTGCAATGGGGTGTGCAGTAACGCCTGGGGTTAGGTGGCAGTGAGGTTTGCAGTTGGGCCTAGGGTTAAAGGGCAGTGGGTCCTGCAGTGGGGTATTGGGTTAGGTGGCAGTGGGGCAATCAGTGGTGCCTGCAGCTGGGGTAAGGCGGCAGTGGGGCCATCAGTGGTACTTAGGGTTAGGTGATAATGGGGTTTACATTGGGGTCTGGGGTAAGCGGCAGTGGGGCTTGCATTGGGGCCTGTGTTTAGGTGGCAGAGGGGCCTAGAATTGGACCTGGGGTTAGGTGGCTATGGGCTTTGCAATGACATCTTTATTAATGTGACAACATTTCAGAGACTGTGAAAGAGAAAATAAAGATACCTTTTGAAGGATTAGTTACTTATGCCCAATCTCCAAGATCGTTAAATCTTATACCTGTTTCCAAATAATTAGATTCATTGTTAATGTCTAGGCAATTACTCAGCAGAATGAGAGACCATCTATTACATGTACAGAAGCTCCATAGGCTTGCATACAAGCAGAAAATGCTTTGGCCCTTTCTCCATACCGAATTTCACCAAAGCATGGTCGCTACAAACATGTATTTTAAGTATCAAATGTCAACAAATGTGTTTGAGATTTGGCATCTAGGTAAAGCTAACGGTATTTCACAGTTTTATCAATTTTGACTTCAAACGTTATGGAATTTAAAAGGGGAGAACGCACTTTTTTAAAAGAATGTGATATACTTTCCGCTTAATTGATCTTTCCTCCACATACGTGAAACTTGAATGTCGCTAGCCTATAACAGTTGATCGCAGCACTGTTTAAAAAAACTATGCACATATATAAAATCCACAATATTACAACCTTCTTATAGACACCTTTTGTGACGTTTGGTGTACACTTTTTTCAGAAGGCCTTTCAGAAAATATATATTTTTAAAGATTGTATAGGCTAAATTGTCAAACAAAAGCAGGGTATTTGAAAAGAAATTAACCCCATTAGTTCGGCTGTTGGAAAAACGATGTTCATCCCAACAAAAAGACACGCAAAAGAACTATTCATATCCATTTTCGAAATAGCCCCAGTCGAATTATGAATAATAAACACGTTACACGTTATTTCATGTTAAGTGTATGCAAGAAAGTCAAGTGTTGACAACTCGACATCAAGGTTTCACGGCACTTCCTATGTTTGACCTCACCCTCGTCACTAAAGTCGTGATAGCATAAACATGAAAACACCAATTAGAGTAAGGCAATGAAGATAAATAATCTTGCTAGAAAGAAAGAAAATGCAGAAGACGGAGAAAGCAAGAAGAATGAACAACCGGAATCAGTATTGTTTTGTATTGTATCTTTATTGACTGCGCATGTGATTTGTACAAAATCATACAATATAAACTAAATTTCATTTCATTTACTAAAGTGCGGCAAATGCACTTACAATCAAGACAAAATACAAAAATTCATTTCATTTACTATGCGAAAAGTGCACTAGCAAGCAGATATTAAACACATAATTGATTATTATAAAGCAAAAGCAGGGGAGTTAAACATATAATAGTCTACTCATTAATATAACATTTAGTAAACCGATAGTATAAAAACTGACAGTTGTACTACTTCTGTGTTTCACTTCTGGACTTAACAGCTAAGACATCTAAGAGCTTCGTCAATAACTGTTTATAGGTTATAATGAAGGCCAATTTTCTCAAACAGATCTTGCTATTTATGGTTTTTCAAGATATAGTTAGAATAAAGAAAAGGTGTTGTGTCAATTTCTGTTCTTGCAACCAACATTTTATATGGAGCATATGGATGTCTGATTCACACTTTCCCATAGTATTGGAAACCTGATTTTGGGGACAATTCTGCCACGTTGGCTATACGCTTGATGTTCAACTCACAAACTCCACTTTGTTTGTTGTAGTTGAATGACCAGCATTTTGTTGATTCCCTGATGGAGAAAACGCCACATTTAATCTTTGATGATGCAATGAAGGTCTTGAAGACGAAACCCTGAAGAGAATGTCCCATTGGTCCTATTGCGATGTAATTTGTTCCAGGGCTAGCAACACCTACAAATTAATAAAGAACTTTGATAATACAATATTGGGGGTTGCTGTGATTGCTTTAGAAACAGAATTTTCTGGGAGTCATCGATTCTGCCATGTATCAAAGCTAGATTATGAGGGGCCAGTTGCTAGTGGTGCACGTAACGGGTATTACAGGGGAATACCAACGACCAGCCGCAAGTCTTTGGCAACTTTCTCACATGCCAGTTGTTAGTGGTGGAGGTAACGAGTATTTCATTGGAATACCAACGACTAACCCATAGGTTTATGGAAACTATCTCATATGCCGCCGACCAGGGTCAAAGCTAAATTACATGTTGAACCAGTTGTTAGTGGTGGAGGTAACAAGTTTTCATTGGAATACCAACGACTAATCCCAAGTCCATGGCAACTTTCTCACATGCCTCCGACCTGACCTGGGACTCTCGAGGCAGTGGTGAGAGACAATGAGCCATCTGTGCCCTTAGCATTGATTGGGATCCGTAACTACGTGCCAAGGGGTCAACTCCTCATACCAAGGAGGACATACAGGAAGCTCCCCCCCCCCCCCTCAGACAATGCTTCCTGCATCAGGTTCGTCCCCTCCCCTGTTCCAACCTTTATACATAACTACCTTCTTGCATCAAGTCTGCACCCTCCCCTGCCTTCTAGTCCTAAACATACAAGTACCACCAAAACGCACGTAAACCCTAAACTCATATGAACTCTCACAGATAAACTCTGTCAACTTCGTTATTTTCCAAGGCTTACATCGCTCGGATATCGAGGTGGCCCATATGATATATGATCTGACCTTGTATGCTAATCTTCTTCTCTTACATATAGCCCTCATAGAGTTAAGAAGTATCGCATTAATGATATTTGCATTACCGAGAATGTTATTCAATGATGTTAATTGACTTGAAACTTAATTTTCTTTTTTTATCCAACTCTCCACCATCAACCATCACACTAGCATGCTTTTTTATTTCAGTAAATATGAATAAATCTACACATATGATTTAAGCAGCAGGCAAACAATGTATGGACAACAATGCATTCATTTGTTTGTAATCAAACACCCCTCTATCCTCTGTAGTGGCTATCACTATCAGCTATGAACTGGGTGACCATTTATTGCTCTGGGGCATTTAATGTATTGAATAGTTATGTTTTTGTATAGCTAGACCTCACATTGACTCTTGCACCTGATAGTGGGAATGGATTACTATAAGGGGTGTAGACAAACTTATAGTCCATGAGCCAAGCCCGGATTTTTTTGGAAAAACGTGCCGAGAGGGGGAGGAAGGTTTCTTGGTACCAAATGAAAGAGCAGCATCCCCCATTTCATTTTCCACTTGTTGGCAGCCTTATCTCTTGCACGTTAAGTTTTGTACAGAGGCCTGAAGTTGTGTGTATCAAAAATGGCAGATTTCCAAAATATAGGAAATCAATGGGGTAGGGGTAACAAAATCCACCATAAATTCTGAACTAAACAACTGATGGTAACCAATTACCCCTTGTTACATTTGCCAAAAATCAGGCTTTTGAATAAAACCAAGCAAGTTTCAAGATTTGACCTTGAACTCAAGTTCAAGGTCAAATCAGGGTCATTTTGAGGTCAAGGTGAAAATTGGTGATGACAAAACCATCGAAAAAAGGTTATTTTTTCTTGTTCCAGGATAAAAATAGTAAGCACAACCATTATTTTGGTCTTAAAACTTGCGCATAAGGAATATCAAAGAACAAATTTACATTTAGTGTAAAAAAAGATAAAGAATGTGGGTTTTCGCGTCAGAAACAAACAAATATAGAGCTTCATAGAAGCGCTCATTTAGGTGTTCGCCATTAGATGTTCTTTGGTGTGTTACATAGTCCACTGTGGTAGACGTCCTTGTTAGATTGAATATTTTGATAAATGCTAAGCATGCTACATACCAAAAATGTCAGAGGAAGAAACACTTTTTATCCAGAAGTATTACATGTAGAGTTGAAGGAATACCAACTCCAGGATGTGGGTAAAAGGTCAAAGGTCATCAAGTGCAATGGGCCTTATAAGTAAGACTTTGCGGTCAATTTCAGTCTCATCCGTTCTCCTATTTTATTGCTTCATCAATGACAATATTTGCGCAAGGTGGAGTGACATTCAATTCAATAATATTAAAGAACCTTATTCCCCATTTCATTTTCTACTTGTTGGCAGCCTTATCGCTTGCACATTAAGTTTGTACATAGGCCTGAAGTTGTGTATGTATAAAAACATTAGAAATCTGTAGTAAATACGAATTATGGGGTGGGGGTAACAAAATCCGCTCTAAAATATGACACATACAACAGACTGCAACAAATGACCCCTCGTTAGAATTGTATAGGGACAGGCTTTTGTATGCATCTGTATTCCTGCAACTCAACATGTAATACTTATGAATAAAAAGTTTTTCTTCCTCTG
>OZ012688.1:1896840-1961840 GCA_963942565.1 Maea johnstoni | reverse complement strand
AATTGCAGCTTTACCATGTAGTATATGGATACTATCACAGGGGCTAGTATTGTTGAGTGGCCACTCGCGAGTCTGAGGCTCTGGTATCTATGAAATAGAACAAGGGGGGAAACGTATCAGGTGCCCCAACAACTATGTTGTCAAACTCCCCAAAAAGAAAAATACTGAAATTCAAAACCTATCAAGTGTCCTCACAACATACGTCAGACTCAGCTGATCCAAGGTTTTGATCCAATTAGTCTGTTTTAAGGTGAATAAAATCAAGTTAAGTAGGAAGTGTCAAATAAGCTGTTGAGGTTCTACAAGTCTCATGAGAAACATAGCAGACAGCGTTAGATATAAGTCACATGACCTATATGGACCAATCAGTGTAACTGGTTTGAATCTTTCTGAAAACCTCAAAGGCTTCTCTTGTTTGAAGCCTATTTTTACCTGTTTTAGGAAGGATACATAATAAAGATTTATGGGATTTACATGCCTATCTGAAGTAAGTGCATAATGCAACCATTTGAAGATGAAAGATTCATGAAGAAATTAAAATGATGAGCTAGAGTGCACTGAGAACCGCATCATTGATGCATATGGTTTCCTGCTTGTCTATATAACCAATAAGGGCTGTGACTACATGCAAGTGGCACAAAACAATACAAGCCTGTGGATACTATTAATGATGTGCACTTGGTATTACCATATTCTAGATCTACCGTGTACATTATCTAAGAGAAAGATATGTGTCGTTGTAATGCACATATTGTTGATAGTATGCAACTGGTAGAGTAATATTACCACGTTATGATATACAAAGAAAATGAGTATTGTAATATTCTTAAAAGATTCCAGTACTGTATTATTGTAAAATTGTAAAATTGGTAATGGAAAACTTTCTAGATGAACATTTAAAATATATAGATCTTGAGTTCATTTTAAAAGTGGTCTTACCATGCATAAGGTGTCCTATTGTAAAATAGCACATGTTTTGACATTATAAGATGACTATGAAAGTATTGGTTTGGCAATATTCATTTCGTTTAGCAGTTTGTTTGGAGTATTTGATCTAATAGCTTAATTTAATTCAATTGATCGTAATACTAAATTATTGGATTGTAACAGCGTTATTCATTAGTAAATAGCCATCAAAAGGATCCTTAAAACCTACTGCTCTGACAAGTATTTACACAATAAAAGATAGGTTAACTATAAAAAATGACCATCTTTAAAGAAAGAAATATAGGTGTCACTAGCAACTAGGAAGGGCACACACAACATTTACTTAGTGACCCAGCGGGCCAGAGATCCCTGGGTCGCTGAGCACTGGCGGACAATGACACTGGTAGCTGTCAATTATTCTTTTGAAGTAAAAAAAAGGTCATTACAACAGAAAAGATATCTTACTTATATGACTTATTTGATAATTACCTGAAAAGTATAGAAAGGCACATACTGCTCAAAGGTAAAATTTGTTTCACTTATATTCACAAAAGTACTTTGTAATAAAGGCAAGGTGAAAACATAAGCATAATTTCAATAATGATCGTTTTTGGATAATTTGATAAAAAAACAGTTTTAACTTTTTTATGGAAATTTGAAAATCTACACTTGTTGAAAATCAAAACTTGAGTCAATTACTTTATTTGCTAATACCCTAAATGTTTTGGAAACTTATGTCTTATTTATTTCTGCTCATAAAAGATGCCCTTAGTTGCAAACGAAACCTACAATTTGTCAATTGATTATCGTAATTATCATGAGTCTATTTCAGAATAAAAACATGGATATTTGTATTGCGGAAAATACCATCAACACTGATCAACAAAACGATTGCTGTGACCTTCTTGTTTACTCTATCATTGGAAATGGAAGACTGTAAAATTAGATGTATGTGTCGAACAAAACATACATCAAATAAATACTTTTTTCCATGGTAACACGGAATATTACCAATTTATAATTGGTAACATTACAAAAAATGTTTATCAAAGCTTTCTTCTTATATCAACACATTTCCTTCTAAGAGTAATATTCAATAAAATGGAAAGGTTCTGCGACTAATTTTCTAAACCTGTATTAGTAGTATTAGGAGTAAACAGTTATTGCCTGGCTTGTTGGAGATTATCACCCCGAGAATGAATTATTTCCCGACGGCAACGCCCGAGGGAAATAATTCCCTTCGAGGGGTGATAATCTGCACTATCCACCAACAAGACAGGCAATAACTGTGTTGTAATGCCGAGCATTTTATAGGCCTTACAAGCGGCAAAATCGTAGAACAGAACCAGAGCTGATTTCAATGTTCAGCAGCAGCATTCATTTGATAAACCGGCTCATGAATCGGTGCACCATGCAGTGTACTTGAAACTATAATTATAATCAGCATATCCGTTGAAGAACTCTTGTGACCACCTGATAATTGTTTCGGCAAGTTAACTTCATAGTTATTTCAGTTTCCTTAATAGTTCGTTGTCAACTGGCCCACCATATCAAATGCGGCCGGCCGCCATGGAATAGGTTAGATTATTGACTGGCAATTATTCACCTGCTTGTGCTAGTATTCCCCTCTTTCTGGCTGATAGCATGAATTATTAACTGACTCTTAATATAGGGTGAGGTATAACAATATGCTTTATTGACTGCGCTTTCGCAAAAAATCATACACAATACATCAAGATATCGCAAATTAGAATGAAGCAAAATAATAACTCAATGAGATACGGGTTTTGCAAAGCAAAACAAGATAGCAAGGATAAGAAAGCACACTAGAGGACGACGGTGTACTGAGTGCATCATAAAGTGCAAACTAAACAAAAGTAAACGATAGTAGGTGTCTGGGTGTCACACGAATGGCTCAGTCAAGGTTGAGCGTCTCAAGTCACAGCGTTCGCTTAGAAATACAACCGGTGCTGAAAAACCGAGGCTTAAAAGGAAAGGACAATACAACCGAAAGCGTACTACCTGTGTCTAGTGAGCGGATGCTACCTGAAGGTGTGCTAAGTTATTTTCAGGAAATGTATGTGGGTGTTAAAACCTGTATTTTGCTCACCATCTTGATTCCTAAATCATTTCGGAATTCGAAATTCGAAAGTTTTACAAAAGTTGCAATTTTATGATTTTCGATGACGGATTAAAGAATAAAATAGTCTAGTGTGCCTCTCATAATCACTGACAGCAAGGGCCGAAATGTGTTTGAAACTGTAGATTCCGTTTTAGAATATAAAACTTTGAAAGTGTTGGTTAAACAATATTCCAAAGTATTGAATATTTATAGTTTAGAAATTTGGAAATGTAGCTGATTACCGGAATTCTAATTATATAAACTGTACACTTGGCTTTGAAATCAAACTATCAAAAGGCATACAAACCAGGTAAGAAGACTAAATATCTGTGCATAAAGGGCAACACGTATAGCTAAAGGTAAGCTGGTAAGAGTGGAAACACATATAGTTAAAGATAAGCTGGTAAGAAAGGCGTTTCAAAGTTAAAAACAATCAGGACACCCAGATTGGATGTAAATATAAGAGACGCGTCTTATGGGTGAGATTTTAAACTTTGATTTGTATAAAATGTGTTTTCAATTTGTATTAAAGTTATTTAAGTCTAAAAGCACACTCAAAAGAATAACATCTTACAATTATAAGGTAGGAAGGCAGACTGCATCCCATGATTGTGAGGACATTTTAAGAATACTTACTGACCCCATCATAGATATTGTTGGAGGATGCTTGTAAAATAAATATTAAGCATCATATAAGTCTAAATTCTTTCTTTTGTTTTTAAGGTTTTATTGTTTAAGAGGAAATTAACCACTTCACCTGTATTTCTTGGATAGCCACTAAATAATAAAATCAAACACTGCTGAATAATGATATGAACTAGGATGTGCAGCTGCAAATTTGCGACTCCATTTAATCGACTTGGGTGAGAAGGAAAGTATCTTGCTTAAATACAAACCACAGCGGCGTCGCTGAAACGTGAATCAGCGACCCTTTGATCATGAGTACCACTGCGCCACTGAGACTCCTTTCATTGACAAATCCTCACTAGGGCAAGTTTATTCAATTTATTCTTATGATAATTACAGTCCGATCTCATACCTGACAGCTACCCTGTTTAACCCATTCACACTCAAGAGTTCCTCTCGAAATATCGTCTGCTACTTTTTTACTTTTGAGAATAACTTGGGAATGAAGCGAAATTTCACAAAATATTTGAAGGAGATTTGTTGTTTGTCTTCTGATCAACATTTCTCTTTCGAATATTTTTCAAAAAATGCTTTTGTAAGGGAAATATTTCCAAAATCGTCAGGCCTCTTTAGGCCTCTCTGAGTGTAAATGGGTTAAATGACATGCTGACGATACTTCTGAATTAAGCATAGATTGGGAAGATGTTGAAGAAATGTTGTCAACTATCAGTAAAATAGGCGATTCTGCACAAAGGTGGCAGGGATGGGTTAACACCTAGCTAATCACGTCAGCAGAGAATGGCAGACGTTGTTATAAAAAACATATTTTAAAGGGAAAAAAACAATATATCGCTGAGGCATCTTTAGACCTGTACAATAGTCTGCCAATACTAAGCAACACCAGTGAGATAAGTGTCTACCTGTACAATAGTCTGTCAATGCTAACCAACAACAGTAAAATATGGTTCAACATGTACAATGATCTGTCAGTACTAAACAAAACAGTAAAATATGGTTCTACCTGTACAGTAGTCTTTCATTACTCACAAACAACAGTAGAATATGGTTCTACCTGTACAATGGTCTATTATCACTAACCAACAACAGAATAATATGGTTCTACCTGTACAATAGTCTGTCATTACTAACCAACAACAGTAGAATATGGTTCTACCTGTACAATAGTCAGTCAGTACTTACCAACAACAATGAGATATGGTTCTAACTGTACAATAGTCTATCCATACTAACCAACACCAGTGAGATATGTGTCTACCTGTACAATAATCCTCCAATACTAACCAACAACAGTAAATTATGGTTCTACCTGTAAAATAGTCTGTCAATACTAACCATCACCAGTGATATATGTGTATACCTGTACGATAGTCTGTCAATACTTAACAACACCAGTGAGATGTGTGTATAACTGTACAATAGTCTTTCAATACTAATCAAACATATGTAAGATATGTGTCTACCAGTACGATAGTCTGTCAATACTAAAAACGCCTATGAGATATGCGTCTAACTGTACAATATTCTGTCAATACTAACCAACAATAGTAAGATATGGTTCTACCTGAAGAATAGTCGGTCAATACTAAACAACACCAGTGAGATATGTGTCTACTAGTACAATAGTCTGTCAATACTAAACAACATCAGTGAGATATGTGTCTACATGTACAATAGTCAATACTAACCAACAACAGTAAGATATGGTTCTACCTGCACAATAGTCTGTCAATACTAAATATCAACAGTAAAATATGAATCTACCTGCACAATAGCCTGTCAATACTAAACAACACCAGTGAGATATGGTTCTACCTGTACAATAGTCTGTCAATATAAACCAACACCAGTGAGATATGTGTCTACCTGTACAATAGTCTATACTAACCAACAAAAGTAAGATATGGTTCTACCTGCACAATAGTCTGTCAATACTAAATATCAACAGTAAAATATGAATCTACCTGCACAATAGCCTGTCAATACTAAACAACACCAGTGAGATATGGTTCTACCTGTACAATAGTCTGTCAATATAAACCAACACCAGTGAGATATGTGTCTACCTGTACAATAGTCTATACTAACCAACAAAAGCAAGATATGGTTCTACCTGCACAATAGTCTGTCAATACTAAATATCAACAGTAAAATATGAATCTACCTGCACAATAGCCTGTCAATACTAAACAACACCAGTGAGATATGGTTCTACCTGTACAATAGTCTGTCAATATTAAGCAACACCAGTAAAATATGATTCTACCTGTACAATAGTCTCTCAATATTAAGCAACACCAGTAAAGTATGGTTCTACCTGTACAATAGACTCTCAATATTAAGCAACACCAGTAAAATATGGTTCTACCTGTACAATAGTCTGTCAGTACTAACCAACAACAGTAAAATATGGTTCTACTGTACAATAGTCGGTCAATACTAAACAAAACCAGTGTGAAACCTTGACAATTCCAGGTCATTGGCATAAATCCAGAATTCGTGAAATATTACTTTTAAATCAAGATGCTATGTCACTTTGCCGCTAATCTTTGCATTATACCCTATGTACCTTATGTACTGACATTTCATTTCTTCACCAGTCGTCCGGACGTATGTCTGTACTTTTTTTTAATTTTGGTGCATTCAGCCAGAAAAATGCTGTGCATCTGATTTTTATTCAAACAGACATAAAAAAAATTGACAATACATGTACTTTCCACATCACATAACAAACAATATTCAAAAAGTAGAAGTATTTTTTTTTTATAAGGGGCTGACATCCATGGGTAAGGTGCAGAAAGCTTCCCTTACCACACGATGGTGTCAGATATTTTGACTTTATACAGTCAAAGAGAGCTTGAAAAAGAGATATAAACTAGATGTTCTGTCCTTTATTCATGCTATTCCATATTGGGGCCCAGAAACCTCTGAACATTTTTAACTTGTTTGTTTTCTCTGCATTGAACTTCTCAATTGTGAATTGCGATCTGAGCATTGCTATTATCTGATTAATCTTGGGAGGAGATTTTTCTTTATTTTTAAAAATTGCTACTTTGGTAGTAAGAATGATTCTGTTAATCACCGGGTCAAGTTTCGGGTCCCCCAGGATTATTTGAGAATCTCTCAAGTATTCAATGCTGCAGCCTTGTTTTTTTAACCATCCTGTTATTTCATGCCAGATAGAAGTGGCCAGATCGCATTCACAGAAAAGATGTTGTATGGTTTCCTCTTCCATTCCACAATAGCTACATAGAGGGGAATCTATTATATTGTATTGGAAAAGCTTCTTATTAGTAGCTAAGATACGATGTAGTGTTTTATACTGAAACATTTGCATCCATACATCTTGATTGCATTGTTTTGTAAGGATAAAGATTTTGTTCCAGAACAAGTGATCATCTGGTATTGTCAACAATGTTTCCCACTTATCAATTATACTTAGGTGAGGTTCTTTTTTAAGAAATTCATGTTTAATCTTTTGATTAGACTTGTTGTCACCTAAGATAAATAGTACATACTGTTGACACCAGGGGTTCAATTCTTCTCGATCAAATTCATTTGTTTTCAATATGTACTCATTGGGTATTGCTTTTATAAGTCTTGCGTAATCAATAAAGTTGAAATTTATGTTAAAATCATCCGATAGTTTTTCTCTTGATTTGAGACACCCATCCTCCTCAAATACATCTCCCAGACACCTTAACCCTTTGTCATCCCATTTCTTAACAAATTCAATATTGATCAGTGGGTTAAACCATATGGGAGAATTCATTGTAAGTTCCGTGGTGTTTTTTTCAGAGAAAAGTTGGTGAAAAGATTCCAATGCTCTAATCATGGAGTTCCAGAATGGGTTTTTTAAAAGAGATAAAATTTCTTTATAAAACTTTGTCCCATAGTTTCCAACCTTATCGATTTTGTGACTTTTTGGGATAAGAGCCCAAATTTCATTGCTTGTCAAAACTGTTTTTAGCCATTTAGTCTTAAGAGTTTTTTCGAAAGTTTCAACATTAACCATTTTAAGTCCACCATCTTTTATATCAAGTTCGAGAGTAGTTTTTTTGATTTTTGGAGGTTTCCCCTTCCACAAGAAACGATAAAATTTCTTGTTGATTTCTCTAAAGAAGTCTTTGGGTGGGGTTGGAAGGGCAATAAAAAAGTGTACTAATTTGGACAGAGCAAGGCTCTTGATGACCAGAATCCTGCCCACTAGAGTAGTGTTCCTTCTTCCCCAGTTGAGCAAGATCCTGTCCATCTCTGCCATTTTTTCCATACAGTTTAGTGACATGATACTTTGTAGTTCGTGTACATCATACTGGATTCCCAGTGCTGTGAACTGGTGAACCCAGTCTAGTTCTATCTCGTGACAAATCTTATCCTCTGAAAACCTATTCTTACCGGCCCAAATTGCCTTCGTCTTTGTAAGATTCATTTTTAGCCCTGAAGCCTCCTCATATATACCCAACACTGAGATTGCTTTTCTAAGTGATTGTTTGGAACCATTGAGAAATAAGGTAGTGTCATCTGCAAATTGAGTTAATTTTTTCTCTTGGCCCTTTATCACAAAACCTTGAATTTCCTTAGTGTTTATTATAGCCCTACTAAGGAACTCTGCACAGAGGATGAAGACATATGGAGATAATGGGTCTCCCTGTCTGCACCCTCTGTGCAGAGCGAAGGATTCAGACATCCATCCACACTGTGTAACTCTTGAGGTAGAATTGAGTTGTGTCATTGAGATCCAATCAATAATAGTTTGAGGGAATTCAAATTTTCTGAGAGCGAAGTGGACAAAGTCCCAGGCGATCGAGTCGAACGCCTTCTGGAAATCAATTAATAACAACATGCCAGGGGCGTTGTCGGCCTCGCTCTCAAAAAGGAAGTCATATATCTCTCTTGTGCACTCGGCAAAATTTCGACCCTTAATAAAACCTTTTTGTTGCGATTCAATTACAAATGGTAGAATAGGTTTTATTCTGTTGGCAATACAAGAAGAGACCAGCTTGTAGGAGGAATTGTAGTTAATTCAACTTGATTCTCGCATTTCCAACAGATTTGATATACGAAGTAGTGATAATTTTAGATATATTTAAATACAATTTGATAAGCAATATATCAAACATGTATCCCTGTCTCAAACATGTATTTTTCACTTTTTTCAAACATGTATTCTTAAACTTGAACGTCCCAAATTAAATGGTCGAGGAACGTCTAGGTTGTTTTATTTACACACTTTTCAATTGATTAAGTACTATTTATGAACTTATGTATATACAAATATATTCATATTTATATACAAATGCGAAAACCTGTACTCAGTTTGGAAAAGGAACTGTGTGCTTTATGGTCTAGATTATAAAAAATGCTGTGCAGTTGTGATACAGAGACTATTCGGGGAGGGGTGTCATCAAGGGGAACGGAATCGAAAAAAAAACATTAGATAAGTGCTTATAAACTAAATTTTGGTCAAGTTACCAATGCCTTTACGTTACAAAATATTTCATGAAAAGGCATAGAAATATTCAGGGATTTAGAGGGGTTTGTTATGTCATGTTGACGAAATTATGTGATTTGGTGACGAAGTATCATTGTGTGGAAATCTCCATTAGAGTTCCAAATGTTGATTTTTTTCTAGCTTATAGTTGTCACTTAACTAGTTCAGATTCGAACGAACCCAATCATGCATAACGAGATTCAGTTCTTAGATAAATAAAGAAATGGATATGTAGTAGCGAGAGACCAATTATAATATGCGCTATAATGAAGACCTGGCTATCCAAGGGGTCTCGATTCTGGCCTAGATGTGACGTCATTAGTAGACAACAACCTATGAGGGCTCTCGTATCGTTTACATTACACAGAAAACTGCGCACCAACATGTTGAACATGCGCAGAACTTAACTATCAGGCTATTCGTCGCAGCCTGGTTGTTTAGGTTGACCGACTGGTTTCATATCGACTTATTTTTATTCATCTAAGATACATGTACAACGCTGTCCTCATTAGGCGATTGCGAGGGAGGACTCGGACCGGGTCAATAGTAAATTGGGCTTCTCAAGAAATAAATCTAGGACGAGGTACCTTTTCCACTGTTTTAATAAGAGTAATATTCACTGTTGTATTACATGTAACAAAATGCCATAATATTACTTTTTTCTGTAGCCCTAGTGGTCGGTTTTTAGCGCCATCTATTGTCGGATGTTCTTAGCTGCGGCTAAATTACGTTAGTAACAACAGCATATGTATGTATTTTATTGACTGTAATCTCTAGGATACAAAATATACAATTTGACATACGTCCTTCTCTAAATATGGTACTTATAAAATTAAAGAAAATTAGAAAAGTAAAACTGCAGGATTGATACTAGCAGTTGATTGGTTTACCGTTAGTATTGCGGATCTGCCCCTTCTTCGTTGCAGTAGGCACCGCAGCGGCTGCTACGCGGCGCTGTATGTACTGTTTTGACTTGCCTGAAAAACGCGTACCCGCAGAGGACCTATTTTTGGCTATGGTCTAGCGCTGGAACTACTTCGAATTGAGTAGTCACACCGGATTTATTTTGTAGTGAAGGGTCTGAAATGTGCGAGAATTGTAAAAATCCGCACTATCAAGCCTGTTTACTACGTTTTTCAGAGCGTGAAAAAAATACGATCTTTTGGACGCATATTTTCACCCTGATATGTACGTTTTTCTAGATTTTTGATCACATTCTCGCAATCTACGGGAAAATTTACTATAGGTAGTCCAATTCGATTTAGTTATTGCATTTAAACTCATTAGATAGACCATAGCCGAATATTTATCCTCTGTGGAGCAACACGCCTAGTTCAGTAATAGTTGCCTCTGACTCAGTCACACTGATTGGCTTAACCCTTTCATGACCAATCAGGTCATATCATGCAATAATAATTTAATAATAGATGAATATTAGTCATACACTTTACAGATATCTATAATCAGATTATATCAGATTATATGGTTATGTGTATAAAATTTCATCATAGGTATTTACTTTATTTAAAATAAAATTAAAATAAGTTATTTGAAATAAAGTCATCAAGGTGTCCACCAAAATATACTTGACAGGCAAGATTGATAGTGATTGCTGTTTCAGGTGTATGCAATCTTAAAAGTTCTTTTTGTGTGCGTTAACCCCCCCCCCCCCCCCCATAATACCCAGTGGTTATGTCCATTCCATATGGTTCTAGGCCCAGATGATATTCAGTTTAACAATTGCAGACAATTATATCCTATTGCCACACCATAGCATTATCTGAACATTGTTTTGGCACACATGCCAACGGGGCAAGGGCTGTGAGATGCATCAGACCTATGAAGGCGTGGGGTTAAAAGAATCCAGCACACACACACACACCTGTCAGTGTGTGTATTTGTATCTATGAGTTGTGACAACACCTCAAAAATTGAAAATATAATTCTCACTTAACTCTGAACTCTGGGTGTGTTGTAGGATCTATCTCACAATGTTTATGAAAAATAAATTGCAGTCTGTTTAGGATTGGGTTAGGGTCATATAAGCTGTAAACACAGCCAAGAAAGGAATTTGAAATGCAAATTATATGTAATGATCGCACAAATCAATTACATAGTGCTATAACACACACACACACATATATATATATGTATATATATATATATATATATATATATATATATATATATATATATATATATATATACATACATACATACATACATACATACATATATATATATCAGGGTTCGTACGCTCCTTGAAAAAACTTGAAAGTGCTTGAATTTTGTTTTAATACCTCCCATTTTGACCTGGAAAGTGCTTGAATTTTACGATAGCTCCTTGAAAAACCGGGAAATCAACAAGATGAACAGAGCTGTGTCCAGCGATTGCGATCAGCAAAGACAAAGCATAGACAAAACACTCCCAACAGCGTTCTACTGCCCATTAACCACCACCCGGCCCTCTTGGGGGATTAAAAGCAGATAAGCATGCCATGTTGCCGACGATGCCGCTGCCCGCTGCCGTGTTGCAGTTGTGAGCGCTAATTGCGTAGTTATCAGCAGGTTGCAAAACAATAAATAAACTGAGTCAAGTCACTTTATTTACCTATTCAAGTATTTATACAACCTCTTGTGTTTGTGAGAGATCGTTACTACTGTGATGTTAGAGCATGCGAATTGTGTTCATACTATCAGACTTCATGATACGTTTGCAAAGCAAAGGAACAGAGGCAACACTGAGGTACTTCTCAAGCCTAACCCAGAGGCAGAAGGTGATTGGCTTACAAAGGTTGGCCATTCCATCATGTCCACCGGCAAAATGTCAACCGTTCTCACTGGATCTACCAGCAGTCATTGTTGTTTTCATTGATATATTACCAAATTGAGGTTTGTTCGGTATAATAAAACAAATATGCCATGCCAGTGTGGGTTTCCTGATGGAATGTCTCCCCTCGGGAAGACCATCCTCCCTCCTTGTATATGAATTGTAAATGGTTATTTGCCCTTTTCCTACGGGGGTTCTATTAGTAAAAGGGATATTTGCTAAGTCATGTTCTTTTCTCGCACCAACCCCTCACATTTAAATTGACCCTGTTTCAATATTTTTCGGACCAGGAGCATGAAACTTACATATTTACAATCCAGTAACTTAGTGCTTTCATTTCATGTATTTTTTGTTGTAAGTATGGCTGGAAAAAATTATAATCTGAATTTTAGACTAAAATTGTCATTTTTTTTCATATTCGGGTAGGGGATACAGTTTTTAGGGTGGCGGTACAGGGCTATACACATTAACTTCAGACTTCCAATTTTTTTTGGTGCTTCAATAACCCCTATAGGGTTTATATAACTATTCCTGGAGATATAGTGAGGTGCCTTCTTTATAGACCATGAGCGGGACGCATTTTTGGTACTTTAAAAAAAAAGCCAATTTCGGGGCCCTAATCTTGCCTTCTTCAAAGTGCTGTGTACTGCTCAATATTTATCCTAGGAATATGGTACTTATATTTTTGGGATCCCGAGATGATGTGCTTTCAGATGATATATCATTTGTTAGGATTGGATGATGTTAAAAAATGGTCTGCGGTGCCTAGTTGCAGGGTTGTAAACTAAGCAACATCGAGGAAAGCTAAACATCTAAACCCTTACGCTTCATAGGCGTATTAAATATGAGCAAGATAGAAAGGGTTTAAACGAGAAATTAACTATAACTGGTAAGTAGATCCGATTATAAATATTAATATTAACGTAGCAAGTACCATGAAGAGGAAAATAGTAAATAGTTAACAAAAATATGAACATAAAGTTAACAAGGTTTACAAATATATAAATAATACGGCTAATACATACTATATATTCTTTGAGGTTGGTATTAAGAAGTAGACATCTTCGCACTCACAGGGCTATTTGTTCTGATGTTCGACCTCAAAGACTATTTTAGTGTTACAAATACTCAATAGATGGCGGCACTGGCAACTTAGGGCCAGTGAATTGTGAATCTAAGCCAATGTGGAGAAAGAGATTTAGAGGTGGTATTCCTCTTCTGGGTTCGATTTGTGTCCAAATCAAGATTTATAAGGACCGTAATCCACCTATGCCTGGAAATAACTTTGGAATACTACTAGATCATGACTTCACACAATGGTTACATTAGGAGTGTGGTTTGGTTCTGATCTGATCTATATCCCTCCTTAAAATACATTCATGATTAATTTAGCTTGTTGGGTTAATATCTTGGACTCGGTTTAACCTGTAACTAGTTTGTATTTAACAAGTTATTCCATACAAAGTGCCAGGAAAACAAGGGTTTTAACAATCCTAACCCAATAATTATGCGATAAGTGACAACAGTGCATGTTGCCTGATAAGGCTTTTGATGAGTAACACATAAATAAACCCTTCCAGCAGGGTATAACATATTTGTGATAAAAAAACTTCAACCGGAGCTGCTTTCTATAATTGTGAATCGAAAACCATAACAGTTCATTGATGTTGAGAAAGGTTACAGAGGGAAGATTTTCACAATTTTCTTTTAAGTATCGCTCCTATCAAATGTTATGACGAATTCTTTCTGAAGTTTTTGTCAAAAAGTGAGAAGAAGGTACGGTGTATTTTTCAAATTCTAGTGTCCATTATTTTGAACTTAAGTCAAAATTGACAATTATGTAGAATAGTCTTACCTATTCATATATCAAATCTCAAGCAAATCCGTTAAAATTTGGCACACAAAATGCTAGTTTTAATCGACCATGTTTTAATGAGATGCAATGGGGACAAAAGAGACAAAACATTCATGTCTTTTTTCAAGCCTTTGTGAGATTCCGAGATAATTGATGTTTTACTCTAGGTAGTGATGGCCTACACAGTCAAACGTTGGCTGATTATGAGGATGAAGATGTTCGCTTCTAAATGTGTACAAATCTCAAGATGGTCCTACATTAACAAATTAACCCGATGAGCCACATGTAGAGAGAAGAACTCTTACCACTGTATTAACGATATGTGCCACATGTAGAGAGAAGAACTCTTACCACTGTATCAATGATATATGCCACGTGTAGAGAGAACTCTTACCACTGTATTAACGATATGTGCCACATGTAGAGAGAAGAACTCTTACCACTGTATTAACGATATGAGCCACATGTAGAGAGAAGAACTCTTACCACTGTATCAACGATATGTGCCACATGTAGAGAGAAGAACTCTTACCACTGTATTAACGATATGAGCCACATGTAGAGAGAAGAACTCTTACCACTGTATTAACGATATGTGCCACATGTAGAGAGAAGAACTCTTACCACTGTATTAACGATATGTGCCACGTGTAGAGAGAAGAACTCTTACCACTGTATTAACGATATGTGCCACGTGTAGAGAGAAGAACTCTTACCACTGTATTAACGATATGTGCCACGTGTAGAGAGAAGAACTCTTACCACTGTATTAACGATATGTGCCACATGTAGAGAGAAGAACTTTTACCACTGTATTAATGATATGTGCCACATGTAGAGAGAAGAACTCTTACCACTGTATTAACGATATGAGCCACATGTAGAGAGAAGAACTCTTACCACTGTATTAACGATATGTGCCACATGTAGAGAGAAGAACTCTTACCACTGTATTAACCATATGAGCCACATGTAGAGAGAAGAACTCTTACCACTGTATTAACGATATGAGCCACATGTAGAGAGAAGAACTCTTACCACTGTATCAACGATATGTGCCACATGTAGAGAGAAGAACTCTTACCACTGTATTAACGATATGAGCCACATGTAGAGAGAAGAACTCTTACCACTGTATTAACGATATGTGCCACATGTAGAGAGAAGAACTCTTACCACTGTATTAACGATATGTGCCACATGTAGAGAGAAGAACTCTTACCACTGTATTAACGATATGTGCCACGTGTAGAGAGAAGAACTCTTACCACTGTATTAACGATATGTGCCACATGTAGAGAGAAGAACTTTTACCACTGTATTAACGATATGTGCCACATGTAGAGAGAAGAACTCTTACCACTGTATTAACGATATGAGCCACATGTAGAGAGAAGAACTCTTACCACTGTATTAACGATATGTGTCACATGTAGAGAGAAGAACTCTTACCACTGTATTAACCATATGAGCCACATGTACAGAGAAGAACTCTTACCACTGTATTAACGATATGTGCCACATGTAGAGAGAAGAACTCTTACCACTGTATTAACGATATATGCCACATGTAGAGAGAAGAACTCTTACCACTGTATTAACGATATGTGCCACATAAAGAGAGAAGAACTGTTACCACTGTATTAACGATATGTGCCACATGTAGAGAGAAGAACTGTTACCACTGTATTAACGATATGTGCCACATGTAGAGAGAAGAACTCTTACTACTGTATTAACGATAAGTGTGTGGATAAGCCACATGTAGAGAGAAGAACTCTTACCACTGTATTAACGATATGTGTGTGGATAAGCCACATGTAGAGAGAAGAACTCTTACCACTGTATTAACGATATGTGCCACATGTAGAGAGAAGAACTCTTACCACTGTATTAACGATATGAGCCACATGTGGAGAGAAGAACTCTTACCACTGTATTAACGATATGTGCCACATGTAGAGAGAACTCTTACCACTGTATTAACGATATGTGCCACATGTAGAGAGAAGAACTCTTACCTCTGTATTAACCATATGAGCCACATGTAGAGAGAAGAACTCTTACCACTGTAGTAACGATATGAGCCACATGTAGAGAGAAGAACTCTTACCACTGTATTAACGATATGTGCCACGTGTAGAGAGAAGAACTCTTACCACTGTATTAACGATACGTGCCACATGTAGAGAGAAGAACTCTTACCACTGTATTAACGATATGTGCCACGTGTAGAGAGGAGAACTCTTACCACTGTATTAACGATATGTGTGTGGATAAGCCACATGTAGAGAGAAGAACTCTTACCACTGTATTAACGATATGTGCCACATGTAGAGAGAAGAACTCTTACCACTGTATTAACGATATGTGCCACGTGTAGAGAGAAGAACTCTTACCACTGTATTAACGATATGTGCCACGTGTAGAGAGAAGAACTCTTACCACTGTATTAACGATATGTGCCACATGTAGAGAGAAGAACTCTTACCACCGTATTAACGATATGAGCCACATGTAGAGAGAAGAACTCTTACCACTGTAGTAACGATATGTGCCACATGTAGAGAGAAGAACTCTTACCACTGTATTAACGATATGTGCCACATGTAGAGAGAAGAACTCTTACCACTGTATCAACGATATGTGCCACGTGTAGAGAGAAGAACTCTTACCACTGTATTAACGATATGTGCCACATGTAGAGAGAAGAACTCTTACCACTGTATTAACGATATGAGCCACATGTAGAGAGAAGAACTCTTACCACTGTATTAACGATATGTGCCACATGTAGAGAGAAGAACTCTTACCACTGTATTAACAATATGTGCCACGTGTAGAGAGAAGAACTCTTACCACTGTATTAACGATATGTGCCACGTGTAGAGAGAAGAACTCTTACCACTGTATTAACGATATGTGCCACGTGTAGAGAGAAGAACTCTTACCACTGTATTAACGATATGTGCCACATGTAGAGAGAAGAACTCTTACCACTGTATTAACGATATGTGCCACGTGTAGAGAGAAGAACTCTTACCACTGTATTAACGATATGAGCCACATGTAGAGAGAAGAACTCTTACCACTGTATTAACGATATGTGCCACGTGTAGAGAGAAGAACTCTTTCCACTGTATTAACGATATGTGCCACATGTAGAGAGAAGAACTCTTACCACTGTATTAACCATATGAGCCACATGTAGAGAGAAGAACTCTTACCACTGTATTAACAATATGAGCCACATGTAGAGAGAAGAACTCTTACCACTGTATTAACGATATGTGCCACATGTAGAGAGAAGAACTCTTACCACTGTATTAACCATATGAGCCACATGTAGAGAGAAGAACTCTTACCACTGTATTAACCATATGAGCCACATGTAGAGAGAAGAACTCTTACCTCTGTATTAACAATATGAGCCACATGTAGAGAGAAGAACTCTTACCACTGTATTAACAATATGAGCCACATGTAGAGAGAAGAACTCTTACCACTGTATTAACAATATGAGCCACATGTAGAGAGAAGAACTCTTACCACTGTATTAACCATATGAGCCACATGTAGAGAGAAGAACTCTTACCACTGTATTAACCATATGAGCCACATGTAGAGAGAAGAACTCTTACCTCTGTATTAACAATATGAGCCACATGTAGAGAGAAGAACTCTTACCACTGTATTAACAATATGAGCCACATGTAGAGAGAAGAACTCTTACCACTGTATTAACAATATGAGCCACATGTAGAGAGAAGAACTCTTACCACTGTATTAACGATATGTGCCACATGTAGAGAGAAGAACTCTTACCACTGTATTAACCATATGAGCCACATGTAGAGAGAAGAACTCTTACCACTGTATTAACCATATGAGCCACATGTAGAGAGAAGAACTCTTACCACTGTATTAACGGTATGTGCCACATGTAGAGAGAAGAACTCTTACCACTGTATTAACCATATGAGCCACATGTAGAGAGAAGAACTCTTACCACTGTATTAACGATATGTGCCACATGTAGAGAGAAGAACTCTTACTACTGTATTAACGATATGAGCCACATGTAGAGAGAAGAACTCTTACCACTGTATTAACGATATGTGTGTGGATAAAGATGATAATATTCACTCATACATTAATGATAGGGACAAAGTAGCTCAGTTGGTTAGGTGTCGGACTAGTCATCAATAGGTCGCTGGTTCAATTCCTGGCCAGGGTATTTTGGTCTGTCCTTGGGCAAGACAATTTATTCCATATTGCCTCAGTCTACCCAGCTGCAAAATGGGTACCTAGCCTAAATAAGGCAGTGCTTAGAGCTTGTGCGCTATATGCTGCCAACTGCTAGGGGAGTAAGGTCGTGTGAGCACTTCCGTGGATACAAGACTATAAACCCAAACCTTTACCTTTAGTTGCCACATAAAATGATATAATATCATTGTTCCTGTTTCTTTTCTTCAAAAACTATTTTAGTGCCACACCAACTCAATAGATGGCGGCACTGACAACTATGGGCCAGTGCACTGCGAATTCAAGTCATGTCGGGGACAAGAATTCAGAGTTGGTATTCCTCTTCTAGCCTTATATGTGCGATTTATGTTAAAATCAAGAGTTATAGGGGCCTTAATCCAACTAATAATAATGATGAATTTAATTGACCATACTACGTAGCATGAAAATCATTACATCGAGATGTCAAAACAGACAGAATAAAAATAAGACTAGCCAACACACAGTATAAAATTAATGAAAGATTCAGACCAGGACATAACCCAAGTTAATCTAGGACTCACAGAAATACATACAAAAATACTTATTCCAAGAGGTCTACACACTCTCCAGTTTCACTCATGAGAGCTTTTAAGGAAAGCAAGTGTCCAAGCCTTTTCATATCTTAATATGGCACTCCATCCCTGCAAAAAAATCAGCATTTCCCATTAATGGGAATTCATTTCCCATTAATGGGAATTCATTTCCCATTAATGGGAAATGAATTCCCATTAATGCGTATTCATTTCCAATTGATGGGAAATAATAAATCTGAATTCCTATTAATGGGATATCAATTCTCATTAATGGGAAATGATTTCCCATTAATGGGAATTCATTTCTCATTAATGGGAATTGATTCTTATTTCCCATTAATGGCAAATCAATTCCCATTAATGGGAATTGATTTCCCATAAATGCGTATGATTTCCCATAAATGGGAATTCATTTCCCATAAATGGGAAATCATTCGTATTTCCCATTAATGGCAAATCATTTGTATCTCACACAGAGGAGAGTTACAAAAATTAGTACTTAAAAAGTAGTTCCAGTATAAGCTATGCTAGTTTTTGGCGCCACTCGCTAAACGACCTTGACCTTACCGGTCGATATTACAACGCAAAATGTGCGGCGTTATGTGCCGGGCTATATAATAATTTATCGGTGGCAAAATCAACGTGCTGCCTGTCCTATCTGTCCCATCGGCGCGACCAGAAAATACAATACATACATAATTAGAACAAGACTAGATAAATAAAAATAAGTGGATATGAAACCTGATTTCCCATTAATGGGAAATCATTTCCCATTAACGTGAAATCAATTCCCATTAATGGGGTAATAAGAATGAATTCCCATTAATGGGAATTCATTTCCCATTAATGGGAAATCAATTCCCATTAATGGGAAATCATTTCATTTCCCATTAATGGGAAATTATTTCCCATTAATGAATTAATTATAAAATTCACTCATGTATTACTTGTAAAAAAAAATGTTACAATAATATTGATTCTCGACCTCGTGCTGTTTTAGTGTCACAAATACTCAATAGATGGCGACACTAACAGTGAATTGTGAATCCGAGCCATTGCAGAGATAGAAATTTTGACTAGGTAATCACTTCTAGGTTCGAATTATGTTTTTATCAAGATTTTAAGGGCCTTTTTCCACCTAAGCCTGGAGATAACTTTGGAATTGATCATAGATTCACACAATATTAACTGGAGGATTGATTGATTGTGGGTTGGGTTCTGATCAAATACTCTCCAGATTGACCCATCCAATGATGTTAAGGCTCCTTTCGTCCAAAGCACAATGACGCTAAGATGTTTGAAAACCATCTACATCCTGTCATGTTGGTATTCAATTGATAGCACTCACTAGGTTCTCTCAGGTGAGCATCTATGTGCCAGCATTCAGCAGTCTGGTTTCAGTCATTTTTAAAAAGTTTTTTGCATCATTTCGTAATGGTCAAATAAGCCACCAGCAGCATAAGAGTTAAGCTCTGGTCACAAAGATGATACTAAAATAGTCACGAAGTGACAAATGGTCTTATATTCTGAGAAGGTAGAGTTTCACCAGATATGGTCAGAGCACCTAAACAAGGTTTCATATGAAGACTAAAGACAATCATCTACGAAGAATTTTGAGATATGAACATTGCCATCTTGAAAATGCAGACGAAATCTTGGGTCTGAAAAAAATGGGGAAATAAGATAAACTTAATTTCGATAGCAAAGAAAACAATATAAAAATTAGATTAACACTGAATCAACCAAACATAAATCAATATCTCCTTTATCGCAGACAGGCTGAACTGCTACAGGATTATACTGAAGATGAAGAAAGATTCGGGTCCAGATGGTTTCTTTTGGATATCATAACATGACTATTTGCCATGTATGCATATCAATATGTAACTCTTACATCTACATTTCCGACACTTAGAATACAAAGGAGAGTCCATTTGCATATAACACTGACTACTCAATGAGTTCGTATCAAATGTTTTTCTTTATTAGTTACATTTATATGAAGATAAATGAAAAACACAATAAAATGTACTAATTTCACTTACTGTATTTTCACAAAGGTTATTGAATCCGTTGTTACTTATGATAAAAACTATAAATAACTTTTTGAATGGTATTGATTCATGTGTTTTTATTGTAAATTAAGTGTTTGCAGGATGTGAAAAAAGGAAAATATGAAAATTTGAAAATAGCCAGGACGTTTTTAATCTCTACATGCATGTACGGACTACAACGATGTTCAATCGTTAAAAATTTTCATCTTTAAAAGATTTCTAAAGTTGACAGGTTACGCAGTACATTTGTCCTGCGAAGATACTTCTTTAAATAAAGTGGGTCAAACTTGAAATGTTTTCATTTTATTAGCTGGTGAATGTTTTACACCTGCAAATCAGTGTCCCAAATGGCCTCTGGCTATGGGTTGTGTTTTTCTCCTGGCTATTCGTCCCTCGCTGTCTCTACCTGTTCCTCTAAGACATAATTACCTCTCCATCTTTGATGTGCAAATTTCACTTTTCAACAAGGTATGTTTTATCACATTTAACGGTTGCATTTTATGAGAATCGCCAGAGGTGGTGTTTTGAATATTTATGATCTCGTACGTGGGACATCCTTTGTCCTTGTTGGTGTTTGTTTTATACAAAACTTTTGTTTCTTATGAAACTACAGAATGTTAGGTTATATTTTAGTGGCTAGTTCTTGTTAAGAGGAATGGGAAAAACACAAATAGAGTTTGGATGAAATATGATAGTATCATCTGGGACACCTGCTGCTTAGCTGTAATATGTGCTTGATAGTTGTGTATAGATTTTTTTTGGCATTCCTTGTGAGGAGAAACTATATGAAAGATCCTTAAGTATAGCCGTTGGGCTTGGCAAGCAGAAAATAAAGAAAAGATGTTGAATAATGAACATAAAAAGTTCAAACAATATAGTATCCCAATATAAGTATACACGAGAACCTCAATAAATAGAAAATCTTTGTGATTTTCCTTTCGTTTTCAGTTTGTTTCACTCTTCTACTGTAAGTAAATGATGTTGTAAGTCACGCATTACAGTCAATAAATATATAATTGATTGCATGTCGAGCATATTCTTTGTTTGCACAGTAGGTATTCCACGGATAGGGTATTTTTCTGTACTTTTATTTATCGGAAGTATCGGAGAATTATTTACCTTCACATAGTCTTTTGATTTGACGTTTCTAGCGCGAATAGCATGTGTCATTTAGTGTGTATATCTCGTAATCTACTCTTTGAAAATGTCTGAAATGTTTAAGTACACAGGTAATGTACCACTTTCATGAACACACAGGTAGGATTCGGAGAATTTATTTTCCTCCACATTTATAGTCGTTCGATTGTTATTTCTAGCACTAACGGCATGTGTCATTTGATGTGTATTTCTTGTATAATCTACGCTTGGAAAATGTCACAAGTGTGTAGAGTAGACAGGTAATGTACCACTTTCATGAACGCACAAGTAGATTTCGGAGAATTGATTTTCCGTTAGTAACATGTGTCATTCGATGTGTGTATTTCTTGTAATCTACGTTTTGAAAAATGTCAGAAATGTGTAGTGTGTACACAGGTAATGCACCGCGCTCATCAATACGGGTAGGATTCTTAGAGCCGCCGCAAAAATGCATTGTAGGATAGGGTTGTTGAATAGGGTCTTCCGGAAGATGGCACCGTCTTATCAAGGGCACCTGTCATGACGCACCCTACAAGTATAAACAACCTGTCGCACCCTACAGGGTACGTCGTACCACCGTACCCTTACCGGAAACCTGTAGTTAGGTGAATAATCTAGCGAAATCCCCGAGGGTTGTAGACGGAAGGAGCAATTTTGCATGACCGCCATCGTTATTCAACACTTGTAGGCTATATAACTAGGTCCCTAAGCGCCCAAGGACTGACTGAAGATTTGTGAGTGGGAGGTTTGTTTCTATGGAGGATTTTGAAACTGGGTGTCCCCAAAAGGAGCAACCATTAAAAATGTACGTGACCCTGGCCAGTGCCTTCAAAATGAGCAATGTTTTTTTTAAATGGGTGTCCCTTTTGCTAAGAGAACCATGAACGAATGCTAACTTTACTTTTAAAAGTGACATCGTCCTATTTACAGTGAAGTTATGTTTGCTTCAAATGCCTGGTCAAACCTGATAGGTGGTTCTCAGGAGTCTGCGTATCCAAGTGACCCACGGATATACCCTGCTAGCTGAGGCCTGATATCATGATGATGAGGAGGAGGAGGAGGAGGAGGAGGTTAATAATGATAATAATAATACTAATAATGATGATGATAATAATAATGTTAAATGGTAATAATAATAATGATAGCAATAATAATAATAATAATAATAATAATAATAATAATAATAATAATAATAATAATAACAATAATAACGATAATAATGATTTTTATTGAAATCCTCACTCAGCATGGATAAACGTATCTCAGACAAATAAAAACAAATGCATGTTCAATACATTGATAACTCTTAAAAGAGTTATGAACAACATAAGGCAATTTTTTAGTACACATCGGACAGGGATGCTTATTCCTTATCATGGTATTGCGGGACGTTCCCCACTTCCTTCTCCAAATAAATGAAAAAGAAAGGAAGTGGTGAAAGGATGCTGAGATTACAAGATAGGAAGGGTGGATTACTAGAATAGATGTCAAAATAACACGTGCTAATTACAAGCATATTCTGAATACACGTGAGATTACAAGATAAAAAAGGGAATAGATAACTAGAATAGGAGTCAAAATAGCAGGTGATAATTTCATGTGTTTTCTAAATACACGTGGTATCTCATACCTAACCTTAAGGATGGTGAAATTACATGATAAAAAGTAGAACTCTAGAATGTCAAAATTCACGTTTTTATTACTTGGACATTCTGAATACACGTGGTTGTCATTGGCAAAAGGTTCGCATTAGAGATAATTACATGCATGCATATTGTCAATCTACAAGGTTGTTATCCCCAACCCTAAAGATACTGAAATTACATTATAAAACGTGTACAATTCTAGAATATATGTCAAAATAGGAGGTGTAGATTGCATGCATATTATGAATACACGTGGTTGTCATATGCGACCTGTTCGAAATAGTGTCATTTACATGCATGTGTATAGTATGTAATCTACGCAATTGCCATACCCAACCTTACGGATTGTTATATTACAGGGTGAAAAAGGATAGGACTCTAGAATAAAGGTCAAACTTCACATTTTAATTACATGCACATTCCTGAATACACGTGGTTGTCATAGGCAACCTGTTCGAATTATTGTCAATTACATGCATGTAATTGACAATTGACATGCATTCATTGTCAATCTAAACGGTTTTATACCCAACTTTGAGGATGGTGAAATTACATGTTAAAAAAGGATAGAATTCTAGAATACATGTCAAAATAGAACGTGCTAATTTATATGCATATTCTGAATACGCAACCTGTTCAAATTACTTTAGTGTCAATTAGATGCATGTATATGGTATGTAATCTACACGGTCGTCATGCCCAAACTTGAGGATGGTGAAATTATATTATAGAAAAAAGTGTAAAATTCTAGAATAGATGTCAAAATATCAGATGCTAAATACATGCATATTCTTAATACACGTGGTTGTCATACCCGACCTCGAGGATGGTTAAATTACATGATAAAAAAAGTGTATAATTCTAGAGTAGATACCAAAATATCAAGTGCTGATACATGACTCTTAGACGAATAAAAATAGCTGGTCAATCTTAACCAGCTGGCAGCGGCGAAAAGGCCAAAAGTCGTATTCTGTGCGTGTTGTTGCGCAAGTTTCTCTGTGATGTAAACGATACGAGGGTTGCATTGGTCTTTGTCTCCTCGTCAATTCAACTCAATTCAAATTAATTGTCCAAAATCAAGAAGATTACAGGATATCCTACAGATGGTAACAGTACAAATAAAAATCAAAAATAACAGTATGTACACACTAAGCCCAGATTTGACAACCGTGGCATAGCCAAGTCTTCACTATAGCGCATATAGTAATTGGTTCCTCGCTATTCATCTAAGGTCTGAATACATGTGGTTGTCATAAGCAACCTGTTGGAATTAGTGTCAATTACATGCTTTTAAATGGTATGTAATCGACACGGATGTCATACCCAACCTGTTCGCAACCTGACCTCTGACTGGGTCCTCATGGGGGCGTTCTGGGTTGTCACCAAGCACCCTAGGCTAGTGCCGGGTGTGACACGTCCTCTTGGGGTGCTGCCTGCATTAACCATACCCGGGTACACCTGTTGCACCAGCACCCCATGGCCTCTGGACTATCTCCTGTGACACAGCAGGTCACCCTAAGACTTCAGGGAGAAAATGCTCCAAGAAAAGAACATGTCGCGAAAAAAAAGGGTATTTTATGGCTGCTCTTCAGTTAAACTCATATTTCTAAGAGTAATGCCTATGTTTGTGTGTGTAATAAAGAGCAACTCCTCCGCTTACCTGCCAATTAACTACTTCACCCATTCATACATGATGAGAATAGCCTTGATAGAGTCTTCCCTATGCTTCTTTGGAAATATACAGGAAATAAGCCTTTTGAAAGAGAAGGGCTGGTTGTTCGTATTCTTACCAAGATTTCTCGTTTTCATACCTAACACACACGCGCGCACGCACGGACTAAATGCATACATTTACATACAACTACATGCATACATCCATACGTACGTACGTACGTACATGCATGCATGCATGCATGCATGCATGCATACATACATACATACATACATACATACATACATACATACATACATACATACATACATAAGTACGATTCTGCATGTAAGTGTATTTCTTTTAAAGTTTTAGTTTTGAGAGGATGGCGAAAATCTGTTCTTTATGTGTTAGTTACGCGGATCGTTTGATTCCCCTTCGTCTGGTTGTGTGTGCAGGATATGATAGTTTGAGTAAAGTCTATTGTCCAATCCAGATAGAACATGTACATTCCATACATACAAATATATACAGATGAAATTCCGACCAGCCATTTGGCTTATACTGGACCAAATTCATACCATGCAATGCAAATCTTCTCTAACGATAAGGCTTGCCAATACAAGCCAGAGTACTGGCAAACCCCTCTGACAATAGTTAGTATGTCAGGGGTTGGACAGGCATAAAAATGGGTTTAAAGGTCATAGGCGGGTTCGGTTGTATTTTCTTATATGATTCATCTTGCCAAAACAGCAAGCACCTGTAAAAATCATCATGGCCTCATCCTGAAATATGAACGTTAACTACTCAATATCATTTAATTTTGTATATGCATATGTTTATTTGATTTGACAATAAACCTTACTTAATCTCAATTGCTAGTGAACCAACGTGCGGGATTTGAAGAAATCCCTTGTGAACTCAACCTTGTGATTTCAACCTGGAAAAATCAGGAAACAATCGAAACAACAATATATATATAGATTATTGTAATGGATATTACTTTGTACAGACGTACAGTCAATAAATACAATACAATACAATACAATACAATCGCACGTAAACGCAATCAGGAGGATGATCTTGTCATTGTTTATCGCAATCGATGAAGGTCTTCGGTCGCACCTGATTCGGTCAAGATATTCACCTGTATGTGTTTTTCGCGTTTCGAACATAGATTGGGAAGTTCCCAGCATTCTATGAACTGAACACTGTGGCTGTTTGATTGGCTCTTTCCACATGAGTGTGTGATTCTGATGATTGTGTTTGTTTATTTCATGTGAGCGTGTGTTTTAATGTTGTTGTTGATAAATAGTTTATTGTCCAATCCAGATTAAAACAAACATTACATATAAATACAGGGTAAAAATCTGGCCAGCCATAAAGGCTTATAATGGACCAAGTAAATCATAAATACATTAAAATATGTCATACAATTTAAAACAATAAGTCCTTATATCATGCCATACAATACAGAATCTGAAGAGCCTTGAAGGCTTATAGTGGGTCAGACACGTAAAACATTCTCATCGAGCCAGCCGAGTTCATGTAAGGTACTAGTAGTACTTAGGGACTAAAATGGTTTAATAACAACTAATTAGCATTTAACACTTCTATTATACAACATGGTGTTCTACGATTCTCAGTAAAACATCTGATTAGAATGTAACACTAAGTTGCTTTAATCCAGTCAACTATGTGAAGTGCAGATGATGACAATTTGCATGGCGTAAAAAAGAAAATCTCAGATCATATATGGGCATTTAAGAGGGAAATGTACCTCATCTTCTATCTCCTTATTTTTGTCCAGCTTACAAAAAATAAGTCATAAGAGTTTTATTTGCACTTAAAAAGGTTTCACACACACATACAATGCCAAAGTTTATTCGGTCAGTAATATCCTTTTTTAAGCTGTTAGAGGGTGTATTATTTAATGATCGTGTGTGTTTATCTACCTCTAGTCTTACCAGATATATCTATACTTACCAATAGTTTTAGTTACAAACGATTGCAAATAGATTCTCCCTAGTCATACACAAACGAAATAACACTCATGAACACCTAAACAAGCGGCACTCAACATAAGTCATCAAAGCATCTTTATATCATCGTATTTGTGTTTATTTACCTCTACCTCTACCTCTACACAAAAGACGTATCACTCATGAATACCCAAACAAGCGACACTCAACATAAGTCGACAAATCATCTTTGTCTAAATGTGCGCCTTGGGTATTTGTGTATTAATTCAAGCGTGTCCTGACATCCTCGCCAGAGGGCGCACTCGAGTGAGATAGGAGGAGAATTATGCCCCCTGGCAGTGGTCTGCGGAACCTGCCACCTGGTTCGCCTTGTCACTGATGGGGAGATAATGAAGGGAGGATGCCCTTTGTTTTCTTTTCACCTGTGCGGAGTGTCAAAGTCTTCATAAAGAAAATTATAACGCGCATTGTCTATTGACAGTACACATGTACATGTACGTATTTAATCGCAACAAGTTCTCGGAGGAGTTAAAATGATCCACTAGCAGGTGTCTCGCTCTTCCATTCTCTCTCTCTCTCTCTCTCTCTCCTCTCTCTCTCTCTCTCTCTCTCTCTCTCGCTCTCTCTCTCACTCTCACTCTCTCTCTCTCTCTCTCTCTCTCTCTCTCTCTCTCTCTCTCTCTCTCTCTCTCTCGCTCTTCCATTCTCTCTCTCTCTCTCTCTCTCTCTCTCTCTCTCTCTCTCTCTCTCTTTCTCTCTCCACTCTCCACTCTCCCCCTCTCTCTCTCTCTCTCTCTCTCTCTCTCTCTCTCTCTCTCTCTCTCTCTCTCTCCACTCTCTCTCTCTCTCTCTCTCTCTCTCTCCTCTCTCTCTCTCTCTCTCCACTCTCTCTCTCTCTCTCTCACTCTCACTCTCTCTCTCTCTCTCTCTCTCTCTCTCTCTCGCTCTTCCATTCTCTCTCTCTCTCTCTCTCTCTCTCTCTCTCTCTCTCTCTCTCTCTCTTTCTCTCTCCACTCTCTCTCTCTCTCTCTCTCTCTCTCTCTCTCTCTCTCTCTCCTCTCTCTCTCTCTCGCTCTCTCTCTCTCTCTCTCTCTCTCTCTCTCTCTCTCTCTCTCTCTCTCTCTGACTTGTTGGACTCACTCTTTAAGTGAAGTGACTGAATCTACATTAACTTGAATATATTTCGTTTTTGAAGAGCAATGTGTATAGCTGTCGAATAATCTCTCTCTCTCTCTCTCTCTCTCTCTCTCTCTCTCAGATAACGAAACAGGTACAGTTGTCGTATCACAGGAAAGGAGGTGATGGGTTACACAGTTTACATAGAAACGTGCTATATCTGATTGTTATGTAACCATTCTAGTATTTTTTCCTATTAGACATATACTCGGCTGGCTCGATTTTAGTTGGGTATTAGGAAATTGAGTGTAAAATAAGTGACTCATCATAACCAAGACTCACTATAAGCTATTTGTGATTGATAAGATGATGATATCAATTAAGTACAGTATAGTATAGTATAGTATAGTATAGTATAGTATACAGTGTAAATGGCAAATGTCTATCTGATGATATTTATACGTAAAATGATGATTGTATTTGGTCCATTATAAGCCTTTGTATGTTTAACACTTGTGAATTGCGCGTAATGAACGTCATTACCTGGATTGGACAATAAACTATTTATCAGCAGCAATAACAATTATCACAATCCTACATAGTGAATCCATGACTTGTTTCTATCAAACTTGGAAAATGTAGCAATTGAGACCAGACTCACCCGTGCACATACAATTGCGATTACTATCGTTTCCGCTGGCCTCATCCCAAGGTGCTAAACACAATCCTTTTCCTCTAGGTAATTGTTCTTATATTTGTCCGAAACAATATGCTCCTTCCTCCAAGGGGCCCGGGAAATACACATCCTTTATTGGGGAGATCCAAACGCAATAATCAGAACTCAGCCATCCAGCCTACCGGACCATGGACTTAAATTTGGCGTCGTCAATGAATAGTTGATTGTCAAATCCCGATAGTGTTATTCATTCGATTCAAGGCACAAGCGTTAAAACTCCGGCCAGACGCAAAGGGTTTATAGTGAACCAAATACAATGAGAAATATACTTAAAAATATTATCAGATACTTACCATATACAATGTACAATATAGTATCTAATCAATCATAAAACGCTAATGAGTCCATTCTATTATACTTCTCCTTTTACTCGCAATTTCCTTATACCCAATAAAATGGAGCCAACCGAATTTTGTCAAATAGGAAAACACGACTAGAATGCTATAATGACAATCAGTTAACTGTTAGGATTTGCGACACGGCGAATCCATGATTTGTTTGTATCAAAACTGCTAAACCATAATCCCTCTTCCTCTAGCTAATTGATCTCCCTTTTGCCTGAAACAATAGTCTGCTTCCTGCAAGGGGCCTGGGAAATACACATCCTTTATCGTGGAGATCAAATCGAACCAATCGCAATTCAGAAGTCGGTCATTTAGCTGGACTATGGACGTACATCCAAACATTGTATATGTAGCTCCCTGGCTGGACGGCCCAGCAGTGCAAAACACATAGTTTATATAAATTATGATACCTAAAGCCTATTGGTATCTGAAACCAATCAAGAATCTGAATAGAATATTTTATTTTTCCTACCTTATTTCGTTCTAGAATTGAACCCGTATTTTGTTGTTATACAGAAGTTGGATTTGTACGATTATTTGAGGTATAGATAATGACTAATCGATCATCTAAGGCATAGATAGATAGAAGGAAAAGCCCCAATAAGCCCCAAATCGTACAACAGGAGAACATTTTCAGTTTGACTCAGAAAACTTTCTGAAAACATGAACAAATGAGTCTTATCGATTTTTCGCTTCCTTTTTCAAGTAGAATTTGTATCCGAAAACGTTTAAACTCCATTTATTGATACCATCAATCTAGGTGCTTATTTATTAGCAAGACACTGAACCTTATTTGTTTGTTTGTACTTTTACTGTCTTTATTAGTTGGAGCAACTCAAACTGTGGTACCGGCCGTTGTTTAGTAAATGCTGTCTATTGGCCTCATCACTTAGAGATCCGAGCATTTATAAAATAGCATCTGGGTCAAGAAAACTGGGCGCTCATATCTATAACTTGAAACACCCCCCAAAACCAGTCACGTTCGTACCATACCTTATTTGTTTGTATAATTCTATCTTTATTTGATAAAAATCCGTTGCCTGGTGCCTGTTAGGCACGATTTTAAAGTTGAGGCGGTCAGCCTTGTTGATTTCACGATCGGCGATGGCCGGCTATGGCTGAGGTTTAATATGCACGCATGCGCATGGAGCTGATTGAACTAGTTTCACCGGTAGCGGTGATTATTCCGTTAATTCACGGATGTTGCCGTGAATTAACGGAATAATTCATGAGCTGTTAAGGACAACAGCCTGTCACCAAGGAGTGAGGAAATCATAACGATAAATCCATGGCCCTTGACTAACCAGAATCAAGAATCTCCACGTGAGGTATAATAAAATGAAATATATGCTCCCTGTAACTCTATGATTGGGCATTGCTCTTTATGTGATCTGAGGCTTGAGAGCGCATTGCGGGTCCCAGTGTGGTGCTGCCATCTACCGCCTGACGGTATAACCAACAAAGCAACCCGCAGTTACATTGCCTTTTGCGCGACTGCGCCGATGATGAAATTAGCGGCTAAATAAAACTCGTTTACTGGTTAACTATTTAACTAAGACTCATATGGTGACTAGGGTGTATAACTTTCTCTGTCAAGCGTGAAGCGGAAACTTCACAAAAGCCAAAAATAGCTGGTAACAAGGGTTCCGTGAATTTGTCATCGGAAGTTTTCGGCCGGCAGTCTGAGTAAATAGCTTGAAGAAATGCCCCTAAGACGTTGTTACAGCACTTCCGCCCGTCTAGCTAACCCTCGTGTATATGTCACCTGTTTCTATTTGTAGTGTGTGTGTCTCGACCGTGAAATGGCCACGGGTAAATAATGGAACTAACAAGTTAGAACAACAATGATTGTTAACCTATTAATACTTAAGCTTTCCTCCTGAAAAGTGTTGTCTGTATCTAAGATACTTTTGACCGAAACTTTTCAAATGAAAATGATTTTACTAAATATTTGAAGGAGAGTTGTTGGTAGTGTTCTGATCAACATTTCTCCTTCAAATAGTTTGCCAGTTATGCTTTAGGAGGAAAGATTTCATCAAAAATGTCCGGCTGGTTTTGGCCGCTGTGAGCATAATAGGTTAAAGAGAAGTGTGTTTATCCTAAGCATTTCAGTTGCGGACAAATAGAGGGTTCGAGGAAGCTCCGTCACCATTCAAAGTGTTGATTTTCCATCCTGTTAACTGTCACTTTTCTTTAAACCAGCTTAAAATCAATGAGGAAGCTCTATCTCTATGTTGAAACGAAATCAATAAGAAATGTTAATCCGAAAGTCACAAATAGCTTTCTCTTAGATATTTTGTAAATTATTTTGTATTACCAGGTTATTCGGCGTCAAGTTATTTTAGTATGTCCAGACAATACTTTCTAGAGGAAATACCTTAATGGCAAATCCATGATATGATGGACACAACTTTGCTTCTATTGCTGTTGTTATTGTTGTTGTTGTTGTGGATGATGATAACGATGATGATTTACACGATTCGGGTTTTTGCTCTAATAGAGTGAAAGGATGACTGTCTTTCAGACACAGAAGTCGAACTACACTGTCAGATAAAATAACAAGGCCGATGTATCAAAATACAAGTAGTGGTCAGGAATTTGTAACGCAACGCACGTGCTCTATCTGAAAGAAACATACACAGCCTAAGGAAGTGTTAATCACAAACCGACGATTTTGTGAAATCAGCTATGATATTTTGCCGTGCGTTTTCGCAGAGTAGTTATTAATGTTTGCCTTTTCCCCTAGGATTGAATGTAAATAGAGCCGGACAAAGCAAAGTGTTGACTTTCAATACTTGTAGCGGAAGCACGAATGGGTGGAATTTGGAATGTCACTGGTGCTGAATGAGTGTTTGATGTGTTGCCGGAGCGGTGTGGATTAAAGTCAAATCCCTTACAATAACAGGTTCGGGTACAGAGATGCCTGTGAGAGTTATGATTACCTGGACTGGCACTGGCATAAACGAGTATGTGATATAGATATTTCAGTGTATGTATGTATACGTGTGTTTGTACACACACTATAACTACTACTACTACTACTACTACTACTACTACTACTACTACTACTACTACTACTACAGTACTGCCGCTGCTGCTGTTAAGTACTACTACTACTACTACTACTACTACTACTACTACTACTACTACTACTACTACTACATATTAGCAGTTACGCTAGACATATAGTCACGCTGCCACTATATTAGGCACACGGAAGAGCAGCTATACGCTAACTCAATCCTCACTCCCACCAATAGAAATGGAGACTTATGTAAAGGTATGCCACTTCATTGAGCATAACAACCAAAGCTGGAACTGTGTAGACAATCACACCTCTTCCCGCGGGGCAAATAAAGCGCAGGTGAATATTAAATAGGCGTAAGTGGGCGCGTGCGGGCTGAAATAACAAAGGCCAGGGTCGTGCCTGGCGCTGGAGGTGGAGGAAATATCCTGACCCTCGGAGGCATAGTCAGTGCATTTAACTCTAGAGTCCACCACTCGAAAGACATAGTTAATATTGCGAAGTGAAGTGAAAGTGAATGTAATACGCTCTTACTAATCTTGACCAAATACGCAATTATATCTTTAGATCGTGCATAAACCCTTCCAATGCTGAGGCTACGTTCGTCCAAACTTAGATAGGTGAAAAGTATTGTTCATCCAAGGCCCAAAGCACAAGGATGGGAATATTTCTGAAAACCTAAACCCTGTCATGTTGATGTTCATTTGATAGCTCTCGCCGAATACTCTCAGATGAGTACCCATATTTTTGTAGTTTCTACTACAGTCCATTAAGATACAATACAATACAATAGGCCAGGGTTTTCAGTCATTTTTCAGCCTTTTTTGCATAATTTTATGAAGGTCAAATTAGCCACCAGCAGCATAAGGGTTGAATTTGTTGGTTATGCCTACGAGGGTTATGATATATCCCCTAGCGGGACAGCGTCGGTGTTACGCAGGTTTTGGCCGACAGGTGTGGTGATCTCCCTCCATAACACACCTGTGGAGGGACGCCGATGCGGAAGCTGGCTTCAGCCAGACACCTGCGCCCCCTGAACGCTACCCCTCAACACAATGGCCGGGGCAGAGTGCGCCACCTGCGTCGATGCCCAAACACCCCTTTGTGCGCACCCCTTTGTGGCGTATCTGCGCGGTGCGGTACCCTTTTGATCTCCTCCACCCACGCCACTAAGTCATTCCGGGGCACCCAAAACAGGGCACCCCTACCCACCTTTGTCAGTGTCGTGGTATCCCACCCGGCCCGGGCCGCTACCGTGCAATATGACGACCACTGGTCAGTGTAGTGGCAGCTAATGAACATAGCTCTAGAACTATCGTGAACCATTTTCATAACACTTCTTTTTTAAAGCTACCACTAACTACTAACTACTGCTACATCTAACTTCTGTTGCTACTACTACCTCTACTGCTGCTACTTCTACTACTGCTGTTACTACATCTACTACTGCTACTGCTGCTGCTTATACTTCTTACTGTTCATCCTGCTTCTTCTACTACTACTACTACTACTACTACTACTACTGCCGTTTTTGCTGTTTCTACTTACTACTACTACTACTACTACTACTACTACTACTACTACTACTACTACTACTACTACTACGCAACACCCACAACAAAACCAGTAACAACAACAACTGACCATAAACATCTCTGTTCGTGTCCCCGTTATGTGTGAAAGTGATCGTAACCAGGTGATACAGCAGGTAATTTATTAGTTTACCTGCTCCCCCAGGTAACCAGGTGAGCCGGGAGCAGGCTCTATTGTTATCTCTACGCATCACTCCACTGTGCTGCTGAACTCACCAGCAGCAGATAGCCATCGTACAGGTGAGGGGACCACGCCCCGCAGTAGTCCTGTTCTCAGGCTGCGTATGTATGTATGTATGTATGTATGTATGTATGAATGTATGTATGTATGTATGTATGTATGTATATATATATATATATATATATATATATATATATATATATATATATATATATATATATATATATATATATATATATATATATATATATATATATATATATATATATATATATATATATATATATATTAGACCACTCGGTCATCAGGTCAGCCCCTCCCCCCCCCCCCCTCCCCACACACACACACACACTACATTTCACTTGAGGGTATATGCAGGTTAGCTTACCACCTTATGTTTTTAGATCTGTATTTTTGGCGCATGGAAGTTTGGTATTCTAAAACATTTGAAGAAATGCAGCAGTCAATCGGACTTCGTGATTTCGAACGGACGATACAGCATCGCACTTAATATGTACATGTAATTGATAAACAAATGCCACTCATGTTTCGGCAGGGTATTGTTAGAATGATGTAATGTGCCAATATGCTATATGATACACATAACACAATCATTACTTGGACAAGATTTGAACTTTTAAAAACTGCTTACCACAACTTTAGATGTAAAAATCTAAATTCTAGCATTTCAGTCCGTGATTTGATAAAAAAAAAAAAGTTTCTCTCTCAGGAGGGGATGTAAAAGTAAGTTTAAAGAGTCAAAGAAGTTACGCACTGATCCCGGTTTAAATGGCATAAGACACACCTACACACCAATTTGACCCCCAGGGCCCTAGGAGCAGGAATAGGTTAAACTATAACCATGTATAGAAATACATGGATGGCATGGGGGTAATGTTTAGAAGTTAATGTTAAGCAGTCTTCGTTTTGTGGAGATGCATAAATGAAAGTCGTTTTCAACAAAAAAAGTTACAAGTTCTCACTTACTTGACTACTGATACAATGTATGTAATCCATTGACTGACTCAACACGCAAGCATTTGTTCAACCCGTTAATAGTAAGGGTTCTTCTGGAAATCATCATCTAGAACTATAATGCATTTAACTCTAATATTTGAGTCGAAGTTGAATTTACAAATCATTTGATAGACTTTCTGTAATCTTTTGATCAAAATCTTTTCTTCAAATATTTCCAAACTGTGCTTTTGCATAAACTATTTCACCATAATATTGTCAGGCTGCTTTTGGCCGCCGTGATCATTATTGGGTTGATACAAGCATGAGTGACGTGTGCAAATGTTGTTTTCTTACGCACCTGCACAATAGTAATTCCAGGATTGTGTAAAACAAGTTTGCAGTGAGTGAGACCGGTTCGATTAGGGTACCCCGTCGTGTAATTAGCTATTGGTTGTGCCATGAAAGTGGACATAATACTTCTAATTTAGCCATTCTTAAAACCCATCTAAGACACACCCCATACCATCTAAGACTAACGTACAGAGGCCATCTCTGCTGGGGGTCCTGTGTAGAAACAATACCCTGGAGGGTGGAAGAAAGGGTGGGACAATGGGTAATTATGAGATTTGAACCGACATTAACCCTGTACCATAGTGGCACAAGCTTAGGGTCGAAGGTTGTGTACTCTACGAACTGTTACGCACACTGGCGAGTGCTAATTGTCATTATGGAACCAAGTCAGCTCACATACATGTCGAAATAATGCTTTTATCCCTATAAAACAGTACTAAAGAGTTTCACAGTACATTAAATGAAAGGTGTCCGAGTTGGTATTGTAGGTCTAGAAACACCTATACTCGTACACGCCCAAGCAATGATACAATCGTAAGAAATGTGGATATCCTTGCTTATATATCCCTGTGGCATATGTCCAATTAGGACGAGTTTACTACTTAAAACTAAGCTTTTACATCTGGGACTTTATACCTGTATTGATTTTCAATCATGATTAAAGTATCCCGATTAAGTCTTTATGCCTGATAAATTCATGGATATTGTTTTTTAGAGTATAGTATAAGTGATGGTTGTATTAAATTAGATTGGATATTCAACTATTTACAAATTATACCATAATCAGTTTAAGACAGATTCGTCGTATTAAATCTGAATATCCGTGGTGCTTGCTAATATCTTTAGACGATCATCATCGTATCTTATCTCTCTGGTATATCGGATTCATACGACTTCGCACTGATTCTGTGATTCGGTGGATAAAGTGAAAAGGATGTCTGTTTAATCCGCTAAATTACTATAAAATGCCATTTCCGGAGCACTGGGACAGATACCATGTGGAACTTTCACTATGTGTTAGAATTCGCAAATGGTTTCATTCGGTTTATCCACGAAATGGAAATTAACTATAAAAAAGGCAAAAAAACTACCGATGCGCTTCCAACAAGCAATCTAAGTAATCTTGTTAAAGGAGTTGGGTCGGCTTCGTGCGAGATACCACAAGTCAGGCAACCCATTCAATACAAAACCTCATCTGCCAAAACACCCTCCAGCAAACCTTATGCCCGTTTGTTATCTCCTAATACCGCTCTCAATCGCACCATCAGGAAAATCCGATACGTTTTTTGATTCGCTTTATTCCAAACTGAATCAAGAAATGCCTCGCGGAGATCTTCCGAGATTGCTGTCCTGATAATGCCAGCATAACTGAAGCTGTTAACTGACAACAGCGTACATCTCTACATCTTACGGAGATATGGGTTTGTCTCTCGACATACCGATAGTCAGTCACTCCTTTCTATGCTGACAGATTTCATATATGTATATTTATACATATATATATATATATATATATATATATATATATATATATATATATATATATATATATATATATATATATATATATATAATGGACAGGCGACGAGAATCCTGTCTAGTGTGCATGTACAGAGTCTGCAGTATGTAACTGTCTATGGTACTCAGGCCATCGACAAAGTCGTCTGGTAAATGGGGGACTAATGACTGGAGCAAGCGGGCCTGTATATTAGTGTGTGCCGTCCTAGTGAAAGACACCTGTTCCCACTGCCGAGGCATTTAGTGTTGAGTTTCAAGGAGGCGGACCCCAGGCTAAATATAACCCACGCGATGATTAGCTCACAGCTGTCAATCACCGCATGACGCGCGCTCTGATTGGCTGAGCTGCACGTGCTCATTTCCATGCACCTGCCCATGCTGGCTGCACTGTGTATTCATAAGGGGAGGTTCGCGAGCTGTATGTACACACACAACATTAACCAGTGAAGGAGTAACATCGGAGATACTACAACTTGTTATTACTCCTATATAAAATAACTCCAGAACTCACTTGAGGGATTTTAAGGCACATCCCAAGTCTGGAATAATCATCTATTAGGAGGGCATCCCTCCTAGAAGCAGAGATTTTTTCGGCAGTGGACAGAGTGATTTAAAGGTACATGTTCAGTGGTGCATACAAGCACACACAACAACACAAGCATGCCGAGATCATTCCTCATCAAGTCCAAGAAACAACATGCACAGCACGGTGGTAGTACTAATACTACCACTACCACCACAGCCACTCTTGCAGTTAATGTCAAGAAAGCCAAACTTGAGGAGGTCGACCATCTACATCATGGAGAACTTTATCCCGAATCTGACGAACAGGAAATTATAGTGGATATCGTCGACGAAGATGATGAACTCGAATCACCTCGATCGGTGTCACCTTCGGGTTCGCTACTCTCAGCCTCGGGTAAGCATACATTTTTTTCATTTTCTCATCCCAGTATTGTCCGGTGATGTTTACTATGTACATAGCGCCTGTCGCGGAGTACCGCTATTCTGCTGTATTTACAGCCAAGCGCACGCCGGCACATCTGTCGTCTGCTGGTTGTGCGTATCTCGTGCACATGCAAGAACGCCCTCTTTCTCCGTGCTGCTTCGACAGCCCCCAGTACTTCTACTACTCGTAGTAGCGCACACCACGCGTCCCACGCACCGAGGTCTTTAAGACGGTTCACTTCACAGCCCTTTAAATCAGCTTGCAAGCCAGTCCTGCGTGACAACAATGAAGACCTTTAAATACCTAGTTACGCAGAGCAGCTTTGTTAGGAACCACAACATAGCAGAACTGAAATCTATGACTATCAGAAGTCGAAACTTTTAGAGGTAGTTGGCCAAAGAATATGCAGTACTCTGATGCTAGATAATCTGACATTCCTGTAGACTGGAAGTAAGGTTTTATGGAGTGATCCACTTCTTAGGCGTGACTATTGGAATGTGGCTTTCCCTCTGCTCTTTGCCCAAGTAGCTATAGAGCTCACTCTAAAATGTCTTGTGGTACTTTTTAACTAAGTCCCTTGATATAGATATGTCGCTAATTGGTTCTGATGAAATAGGATGAACATTCTCCTTAATGAAAATATCCCAGACAAAAGGTTTTATCAGTCAGAAATGTCTTCCAATGGGCTTTTGATTATATCCTGTCAGGCAGGTTTCCTCAACATATCATGACTTCTTACTTTTTGGTACTACCCCATCTCGCACTCCCTCCATCAGGAGAACACATGATAGATGGTTTCGCGAATATCTTCTCCTTTCGCCTCCTCAAGTCTCCTGAGGTGCCTGCCAGTGTATTGGCACATGCAGCCAGGAGGAGAGGCAGTCGAGCAATAAACATCCCTCCTGATTAATCTCACCACTGGACAGTTATGAATTAATTTCTGATGTGTAATACACCCTCCCTGACAGTTTATGCACCATTGATCGCCTTCTCAAATATAATTTTAATTACCCAAGTGTCCACTAGGCGAGAGATGCCCGTTGATGGGGCTGGCTCGAATTAAAGTCGCTGCGGATTTATTAATTTTCATCATGCAGGGTCTTTAAGGGGATCGCCTGGCTTTAAGACCGGCGCCGCAATGCATATAGAGAGGCATCAGTATACATAGTAGCTGTAGTGCAGCGAGGGAGACTGTCGTCATGTGAGAGCTTGTTATCTAGATAAATGAGGGTTTAATAGTGCGGTCACTGATACTGTCAGCTCTGTCCACAGTGGTGTGCTACTATCTTACTCTAATACATCTGACCGTCACACGATCTGCCTGTCAATTTAGACGTCGATCAAACAGACGCATTATTTGGGATAGTATCCTGTCCATACTCGATGTTATGTGTCGGTATGTGTCAGATCTGAGAGGTAGATTCAATTGATTTATAGAGTAAGAAAATGATTAAACCAAAGTGTCAAGCTAAACTACAAATGGTAGATACGTTTTGATGGCTTGGTGAGAGAAAATCAGGGGTGATTTCAATATCCAATTTTCTTTTTTGTGAGTATTTAGTGACACCCTAACTCAAGACAATTCGAGCAATCGGTAAATGGCTTCGTTTAACTCATCTTTGTCAATTCTATCACATAATGAAATTTATAGGAAAGATAACTTAATTGAATGTGCGAAACTGATTGCGATAATTATCAAAATATCGCTATTGACATTGAAGAAAACGATTGCTTAAAGTGTAAATATATCTATGATTTATCTATGGTTTTATTGCAAAAGCAAAGATTGAAATCTACAGGTAGATAATCCAATCTGGTGGGAGCTTCCGAAATCAGCATTTGGAAAAAAGTGTGAAGTTTCACGCAATCATCAGGAGCTTAACAAACACTTGCGCGAAAAAAACACCCTCGCACCTGATTGCTATTGCAGCGCTGGAATTCGTGTCCATTGCAGCAGAACCTGCAAAACAATGCCATTCTTAATTAATAACTCCGCCGAGTGTGTCGGATTGCAAGCCACGCCGTACGCAGGTCATTAGGTGCCCGATTGTAATTGCCGACTTCCATGAATGAATGCGTCGCCGGCAGAGCGCAGGAATTCTACCTGGGCACGAGACAATAGGTAGATGCGCGTCGCGTGAGCTTGGTGGGCAGGTGCGCGGTGCGGCACCCTCTAATTTCGGCCGTCCGAGGCCCAACGCTAATGCGATACGCTTATCCCTAGTCAAAGACTACAATAAATTACCCCTCTTACTGACTCAGCCGCACAATTGTATATACGACTTACTATTGTCTGCCGAGGATTTGTAGAAATTGTAGTACGCTCTTATTATCATTACTCCCAGCCGTCTGGCCCGACAATGATATTTATTAACATTGCGCACCTGACCACCTTTGTCGGGATCCTTTCATCTTTATTCTATAGCCGCTAGATTCACTCTCGAGTAGTGTTAATCGCGGAAATATTGCATAATGAATACACACAAACCTCAAGTGTTAAGTAAATAGTTTGCTCATAAGTTACGCATTAATATGATTACGGCATTGCTTATATAAACGACTCGGTTTTGGTTTTGTAGCATATTGACACTTCTCAAATTGTCCTCCATTTTAGAATTACAGATTACTTGAATAAATAGTTCGGTTTTGTTTATCTAGTATTGTATCATGTTTATTGACTGTACGAGTGAAGAACAAAATCATAGCAGATACAAATCAATATTAGCAAAGGTTTATTAACATAGTATACCGACACCTTTGAATTGTACTGCATTTAAGGATCGCATGATTAATTGAATACAGACATAGTTTAATCAAGGCCATTGACAGTCCTGCATTTTCTATTGATTCCTGTTTTCACGATTACGTCAAATACAATATACTTATGTAGTTTTTATTTATGTTTTACAGATGATGGTCGCTATGAGTTGTGCAGTTCCCCACCCAGTAGTCCTGAGCAAGACAGGAGAACGCCGCAGACACCCGAACACCATCACGTACACGATCTGAGCAAGAAGGCCTCGGGGTCCCCCGCCCAGGGGATCGCCCTGATCGCCAAGCCCGAGCCCCTGAGGGAACACGAGATGATGAGAATGGGAGGACACATTCCCGAGCCCCTGAAAATACACGACCCGCGCTTCTGGCAAAACAACATGTCCAACCTCTCCGCGCATCAACCCTACTTGGCTGCCTACAATATGCGACTACAGCAGATGCACATGGCCCATGATAGCATGAAATATTCTCCCTACCACCCCCACGGAGGCTACCACGCGAGCTACCCCACGGGTTTCCTGCCCCCGCCCCCGATGATGCCGCTATCACGCTCACCACCCCAACTCTCCCCGAGAACCGACCACTACTTCAACGATACCACAGCCCATATCGAGAAAACCGAACTGAGTGCCAAATACCCCTCCCCCGAACAAGCCGAGAAACCCAAATTCCCCTGGAGTGTGGAGAATATCGTACAGGACTTGAAAGACTCTCATGATAAGAAGAGAAAGCGCGAAGGCGAGGCACCGCGATATCAGTGCGAGGCTTGCAACAAGAGCTACTCAACGTTCAGTGGACTCTCAAAGCACAAACAGTTTCACTGTGTCACTCAGGTCAAGAAACAATTCAACTGTAAATACTGTGACAAGACCTATGTATCCCTCGGCGCCCTCAAAATGCACATACGTACTCACACCCTGCCCTGCAAGTGTAAGCTTTGTGGAAAGGCGTTTTCGCGACCTTGGTTGCTGCAAGGACATATCCGCACTCACACCGGCGAGAAACCGTTCAAATGCCAACACTGTGGCCGGGCATTCGCTGACCGCTCCAACCTTCGTGCGCACCTCCAGACCCACTCAGACGTCAAGAAGTACAGCTGTAAGGCCTGTAGCAAAACTTTCTCGCGGATGTCACTACTTCTCAAACACGAAGATGGCGGCTGCTCCGGAATCGTCGTACACACACAGGCATAGGTTCCTTGGTGACGGTTGCTATGACAACGCACGTGACATTATCACCGAAAGAAATATCAACAACACAAAAACATTTCAGACCTACACTGACTTGGGAACAAATACATCTCTGTGTGTGACATTCTTATTATAAGTAAAACGTTACCATGGTAACGCATCGTTGTTTAAGTTATTTTGGTTGGGTTGAACCAATGATTGATTAGGGTCCAGGAAAAGAATTTCTATTCACTGAATCAGTGGAGTATTTATTGTATTTAAAATGAATTTGCGGTCAGTTTGACATCATCAGTGGTAGTATTGGTAGTATGAGAAGAGGAGTTTTAGGGCTATCTAGACAGTGTTTAATACTATTTATGTACGCCGTATGCGAACAAAATACTGCTGAGTTAGAAAGTGAAAACAGTGGGAAAATGTATTCAACAATGATCTCATTTTTATTTATTTCTATTTATTATTACTAATGCATTTTCATCAGAGAATCTCTGTTGACTGCTGCTTAGGGCCGATGTTCAAACAGTGGAATAGTTTTGAACTGCAACTTATTTTTAAGAGAAAGTAAGCATACGTGACAAAACACTATTTAAGGTGTACTCGTATTTATTGGGATGCTAAATTAATTATTTTTATTTCCATTTGATCTCATCATTATCTCGTATCGTGTAGATTTTTTTGTTTATAGATTTGTGAGCGAAGGATTTGCTCGAAGAAATCGCATCTAGTTATATCTAAGTTAACTAAATTCATGATGTGCTTAATTATATTTGGACAAGTAGGCTCCGCCCACTTGTCAATCATGTTCATACGTATTTAGTGTACAAAAGACTGCACGATTCGTGTACATACACTGCATTGTACAAACAAAACACTTAGAGCACTGTACATATCCGCACATAGAACAATCAAGTTCTCCAATTCGCAATGGTGCTACTACAATGGCAGCAAGACGGTGGCATCGTGCCTCTAGTCAGCGTGCCACATTCTACATCTCAACAACAGTGGTTTTGTTGAGTCGATATTTGTGAAAAAATCATCCCGTGTCATTATCATGTATATATTAACTATTTGAATTATCTTTTCATATTTGAATGCGACACTCGAGTTTTATTATGACTATTTTTATGTTTTAAGAGTGGAATCAGCGTAGCCATAACTTGCCTGGGTTCATTACCTATCCAATTATTTCCAAAAGCTGCTGAGATGGGTCTATGCATTAAGTATCAGCCAAGTGGAAGATCGCGAGACAAGTAAAGTAATAAAGACTCGAACCACTTGGCTTGATTCATGGACGTATGTTTAAGGTGTCACAGCACAAGCCATTTAACTCTGCGAAGATGCGCAACATTTGTAAGCCGCAGTTTCGCACTCATGTCCTGTGGACTATTATCGCCTTCTGCTTGAGCGAAGTCTTCCGAAATTCCCACGTCAAATCCGTCTGCGATTCATCCTCTTTATGGAGAGAATGTAAAACGACAAACGGACTCGATGCATTACCAGATACACTTACAATATTGAATGCATTCTCTTGCTCAGAAGCGAGTGGCATTTCTTCCAATCATCTTGAAAGTCGTGGTGCATTTAGAGAGGGAGAAAAAAGAGAATATTCGCTTCAGTGCTACACTATCTAGTGGGCCAATGTGATTTTTCAGCTTTAGTCAATTTGGTGACTTTTGCTACTTTCACAATGCATTTATTGCAAGTTACTGAGTACTCGGTAGAGTAGTCTAGGAATTCAGGGTAAGCAAGAGTCAGTGTCTTGTACACCGTCTAGCCATAATAGCATTTACCATATCTAGGACCATACTCTAATGTTCATATCATATTGATATCCCACAATGTTAACGTCTTCGAAACATCAACTTTTCATTTCATGGCACTAGTTTTATTCGCCTAGTCAAGTTGCCTTGAAAGTGTAAGCAAAAACAAAATATATCTATGAACCTTTGGTAGAGAGATATGGTGAAGAACCACTTTTTATTTTCTAAATGCATTTTATTTACATGTACCAATCTAGTCAGCTTCTAAAATAGCGGAGAGCATGTTAGAACGAAAGTGCATTTTGCAGCATTTGGTGTTATCCATTCGTACATGTGGTCAGTCACCGGAAGACTAGTGGCCAGCTGGCTATCCAGATGGTCACTCGCTCTGGACATGGTGAGGCTTCATGTTACGACTGCAATACATTGACACATACGTCTCCCTGGCCATTGGACCATACACTTTATAGTAGTTTGGCTATGGAGACGAAATAACTCTCGCGATTTCTCATTGAACTCTCGGATCGTCATCTCAATCCCGCGATATTCAACGAGAGAGCGCGAGAGTATTTTGACATTGTATCAGCAATTTGACAAATCATGTACAAACTTAAAGTCAGCTTCGACAAATAAAGATTAAGTCTGACAATTCAATATATGCCTTATCTTTTTATTTTGTATTACACAGCATTTATGACATTATATTTCCCAAGGATTTCTCAAATTCTCAATTCTTAGATGTAAAGTTTCTTCCTCGAGCCCCTCAGAATATCTATAACAAAATTTCCCGTCCTGTCTATATCAATATAACATTCCAATGTATGCATCTTCATTGACTGCAAATCCATGCAAAACATACACAAATTACATCTAGGTAAAAGAATATATAACGGAAGAAAGACACTAAAGTGTCAACTCATTATAGAGTAACCAATGGCAAATACATCACTCAAATAGCTTTGTATCAAATATTGTGAAGATTTCGTCTTTATTCCCAAGTCCCAACAGTTCCCCTATATACAAGATAGTTAAAGGGCAAATGCACCATCAGAATGATTTAGGTTCAAAATGGGCTTATACATGTCACCTTTCAAATAAGACCTCCCCCGAACCTGTCCTCTTCAGCACTACTCAGTTATAGCTTACAGAAGTTCAGCAAGCAACAGTCCTGAAGCAGCTATACAGGGCCTCCATGCATCCCAAGATGCACTCTGTTTTTGACACCTTCTAAGCACCAGCCTGTGTCACTAGTGCTTAAGAGATAGCAGTAATAGGGGGCTGGGCTCCCCTTTCCTGCTTAGATTTTCATTACTGGCTTTCAATAAGTTGTCACAATTCCCAAAGATTGAACTTCTCCAATTTCCTATTGTATATTCAAACAATCCTTGTAAGTTATACTATGATTTGTAGCTTATTTTTGGGTAGAAACCATTACTTCCTAATTGCTATGAAATCAGTTTGTGCTAATCACTTACAGGAAATTGCAACACTTGTGTCAGTTAGCAGTTACTCATGGGAATAGTGTAGGACTTATTAGTATGTGTATTCCTTCACTTCCTGTTATCAAGATGCTATCTTTGAGTAAAGAACCTGGCACCATTGAGTAAAGGATCATGTGGGTCTAAGGGAGAAGTTCCCTAGGTGAGTCAGATATTTCCATTCCTCCAAATTCCTGAATCGCTCAATTCTGCCATACTATGTAAGTATTACTTCTTGAAGTTTTATTTGCTTCCAAAAATTGTGAATAGGGATGAGCCAGGAATAAAAATTAGCAAGAAAGGGAAAGCCATGCAGGCTTCTCTGCTACTGCTATCTCTGAAGCACTATAGTGACACAGGCTGGTGCTAAGAAGGTGTCAAAAACAGAGTGCATATTGGGATGCATGGAGGCCCTGTATAGCTGCCTCAGGACTGTTGCTTGCTGAACTTCTGTGAGCTATAACTGAGTAGTGCTGAAGAGGACAGGTTCGGGGGAGGTCTTATTTGAAAGGTGACATGTAAAAGATCATTTTGAACCTAAATCTTTCTGATGGTGCATTTGCCCTTTAAAGCGATACTTCCTTAAAGACGCCCGAGCCATGGTTAAGTTCTCTTGGTGATTGCGTATTACGAAATCAAGAGATATCACTTCATTTCTAAACATTAGTCACCCTTTTCATATCTACTGCATATTTATTCATGTCAGAGAATTTAGTGCCAAAGTCAAGGATTCTATACATTCATTCTATAAATTTATCAGAGCAAGATTGGGAGGATTATCTAGTGTGGCTATAATCAAATAATATATAAAGGTTTACAAATCAAGATATGTAATATCCGACTTACACCAGGAATAAACCTAATAGTGACTTTGGGTACACTACACTCAGAACATTAAGATGAATATGTTAAATAAAGCACTGGCTGAATAGGCATGAGCTATTTGGTATTACGTGTATTCTTAAAAGACTGTCCAATCTGCACTTAATGACAGTCAAAGGACTCTCTCTCTCTCTCTCTCTCTCTCTCTCTCTCTCTCTCTCTCTCTCTCTCACACACACACACACACACACACACAACGTGTGTATCTATGTATTTATTATATCTCAGATGTACAGTTGGTAGTTTCCCTCTAACATCTTCAATGTCATCCGTGAAAATAAACGGGTGTAACTGCTAGTCTCACCCATAGACGGATTACCGATCTATGAAATGCACCAAAGGAAACTGTTTCAGTTTTGAATATTCCAAGACCCCCGCCAAGACCCCATCGTGGGGTGGCTATCCGTTTTGTTTTCATTTACACTGTTAAAGAATTTCATAATTAACCATCGTTTTTTCTTTTTTCAAAAGATGCGTTATTTTTCAATATTCAGCATAGCACCCCTTTTAAGAATAAATGAATGCCACGTTTATAGATCAGAGGTTATCTCCCCTTTACTGTAATTCTAAAATACCGACTTTGATTCTGCCATGGCTCTATACAACTAATTGAATAAATTAATATAATAACTGCCTTAACATCCTTAGCCTATAATCTTAAAACCCATCACTGTTATCTCCTAATCCACCATTCCAAATAATCCAAACGATAATCCTAAATGCGGTTTTCGATACTTCCTTTGCTTATCATCCCTCAATTATAATCTCAAAATAACCACTGAGAACCTACGGAAGTATTCAACATTCACAACTGATCAACTTATGGACGAGGGGTATCTTTCGATGGAGAGAAAACAGTTTTCTGTTGGCCTATCGGAAAGTGCCTAACTTAAAGAAATGTTTAATCGAGTGGTTCCAGTGAGAAGATGCTTTCGATTTTAAGGTAAGGGGCTGTTAATAATGGCAAATCTATAGAAAGAACTGCATGGTTATTTATGCAATGATGTTTAAACGTACAGGGGTTGGATATTCGACAACTATACAAATGTCTGCCTGAGTTGACTGAATCTTCGAAATAAACTCAGGGTGATTATATATATATATATATATATATATATATATATATATATATATATATATATATATATATATATATATATATATATATATATATATATATATATATATATATATATACAGTATATATATATATATATATATATATATATATATATATATATATATATATATATATATATATATATATATATATATATGTATATATGTATGTATGTATGTATGTATGTATGCGTATATATATATATATATATATATATATATATATATATATATATATATATATATATGTGTGTGTGTGTGTGTGTGTGTGTGTGTGTGTGTATGTGTGTGTTCTCAAATCCTGCTTCTTTCACCTCACTCCTACCCCCTTTTCCTCTCCCTCCTCCATCATATCCTCTTCTTCTTCGTCTTTCCTTTATCTACCCATCCTCCCCTTTCTCACTTAACTCCACCATCATCTCCTCCTCCTTCCTTCCCCTTCTCCTCTCTTCCTTCTCGCCCCCTCCTTGCGGCGAGAGGTCTCGTCAGCCCCTCACCTCCTTCTACTCCGCCCCTCTCCCCCTTCTTCTCGCCTTCCTCTCATCCCCCAGGAGGTGACAGGTCTCTTCACCCCCCCACTGTATTCTCCTACTCACACTCTCCCCTTCTCACCCCCTCTAGGAGGCGAGAGGTCTCGTCCACCCTCCTCTCCTTCTCTGCCCCCTCCAGAAGGCGAGAGGTCCCGTCTCGTCAGCCCCTCACTTCCACCCTCCTCTCCTTCTCTGCCCCCCTCCAGAAGCCAAGAGGTCCCGTCTCGTCAGCCCCTCACTTCCACCCTCCTCTCCTTCTCTGCCCCCTCCAGGAGGCGAGAGGTCCCGTCTCGTCAGCCCCTCACTTCCACCCTCCTCTCCTTCTCTGCCCCCTCCAGAAGGCGAGAGGTCCCGTCTCGTCAGCCCCTCACTTCCACCCTCCTCTCCTTCTCTGTCCCCTCCAGGAGGCGAGAGGTCTCGTCCACCCTCCTCTCCTTCTCTGCCCCCTCCAGAAGGCGAGAGGTCCCGTCTCGTCAGCCCCTCACTTCCACCCTCCTCCCCTTCTCTGCCCCCTCCAGAAGGCGAGAGGTCCCGTCTCGTCAGCCCCTCACTTCCACCCTCCTCCCCTTCTCTGCCCCCTCCAGAAGGCGAGAGGTCCCGTCTCGTCAGCCCCTCACTTCCACCCTCCTCCCCTTCTCTGCCCCCTCCAGGAGGCGAGAGGTCCCATCTCGTCAGCCCCTCACTTCCACCCTCCTCCCCTTCTCTGCCCCCTCCAGGAGCCAAGAGGTCCCGTCTCGTCAGCCCCTCACTTCCACCCTCCTCTCCTTCTCTGCCCCCTCCAGAAGGCGAGAGGTCCCGTCTCGTCAGCCCCTCACTTCCACCCTCCTCTCCTTCTCTGCCCCCTCCAGGCGGCTAGAGGTCCCGTCTCGTCAGCCCCTCACTTCCACCCTCCTCTCCTTCTCTGCCCCCTCCAGAAGGCGAGAGGTCCCGTCTCGTCAGCCCCTCACTTCCACCCTCCTCTCCTTCTCTGTCCCGTCCAGGAGGCGAGAGGTCTCGTCTCGTCAGCCCCTCACTTCCACCCTCCTCTCCTTCTCTGCCCCCTCCAGAAGCCAAGAGGTCCCGTCTCGTCAGCCCCTCACTTCCACCCTCCTCTCCTTCTCTGCCCCCTCCAGAAGGCAAGAGGTCCCGTCTCATCAGCCCCTCACTTCCACCCTCCTCCCCTTCTCTGCCCCCTCCAGGAGCCAAGAGGTCCCGTCTCGTCAGCCCCTCACTTCCACCCTCCTCTCCTTCTCTGCCCCCTCCAGAAGGCGAGAGGTCCCGTCTCGTCAGCCCCTCACTTCCACCCTCCTCTCCTTCTCTGCCCCCTCCAGGCGGCTAGAGGTCCCGTCTCGTCAGCCCCTCACTTCCACCCTCCTCTCCTTCTCTGTCCCCTCCAGGAGGCTAGAGGTCCCGTCTCGTCAGCCCCTCACTTCCACCCTCCTCTCCTTCTCTGTCCCGTCCAGGAGGCTAGAGGTCCCGTCTCGTCAGCCCCTCACTTCCACCCTCCTCTCCTTCTCTGTCCCGTCCAGGAGGCGAGAGGTCTCGTCTCGTCAGCCCCTCACTTCCACCCTCCTCTTCTTCTCTGTCCCGTCCAGGAGGCAAGAGGTCCCGTCTCGTCAGCCCCTCACTTCCACCCTCCTCTCCTTCTCTGTCCCGTCCAGGCGGCTAGAGGTCCCGTCTCGTCAGCCCCTCACTTCCACCCTCCTCCCCTTCTCTGCCCCCTCCAGAAGGCGAGAGGTCCCGTCTCGTCAGCCCCTCACTTCCACCCTCCTCTCCTTCTCTGCCCCCTCCAGGCGGCTAGAGGTCCCGTCTCGTCAGCCCCTCACTTCCACCCTCCTCTCCTTCTCTGCCCCCTTCAGAAGGCGAGAGGTCCCGTCTCGTCAGCCCCTCACTTCCACCCTCCTCTCCTTCTCTGTCCCCTCCAGGAGGCTAGAGGTCCCGTCTCGTCAGCCCCTCACTTCCACCCTCCTCTCCTTCTCTGTCCCGTCCAGGAGGCGAGAGGTCTCGTCTCGTCAGCCCCTCACTTCCACCCTCCTCCCCTTCTCTGCCCCCTCCAGGAGCCAAGAGGTCCCGTCTCGTCAGCCCCTCACTTCCACCCTCCTCTCCTTCTCTGTCCCCTCCAGAAGGCGAGAGGTCCCGTCTCGTCAGCCCCTCACTTCCACCCTCCTCTCCTTCTCTGCCCCCTCCAGAAGGCGAGAGGTCCTGTCTCGTCAGCCCCTCACTTCCACCCTCCTCTCCTTCTCTGTCCCGTCCAGGAGGCAAGAGGTCCTGTCTCGTCAGCCCCTCACTTCCACCCTCCTCTCCTTCTCTGTCCCCTCCAGAAGGCGAGAGGTCCCGTCTCGTCAGCCCCTCACTTCCACCCTCCTCTCCTTCTCTGCCCCCTCCAGAAGGCGAGAGGTCCCGTCTCGTCAGCCCCTCACTTCCACCCTCCTCTCCTTCTCTGCCCCCTCCAGAAGGCGAGAGGTCCCGTCTCGTCAGCCCCTCACTTCCACCCTCCTCTCCTTCTCTGTCCCCTCCAGAAGGCGAGAGGTCCCGTCTCGTCAGCCCCTCACTTCCACCCTCCTCTCCTTCTCTGCCCCCTCCAGAAGGCGAGAGGTCCCGTCTCGTCAGCCCCTCACTTTCACCCTCCTCTCCTTCTCTGCCCCCTCCAGGAGGCGAGAGGTCCCGTCTCGTCAGCCCCTCACTTCCACCCTCCTCTCCTTCTCTGCCCCCTCCAGAAGGCGAGAGGTCCCGTCTCGTCAGCCCCTCACTTCCACCCTCCTCTGCCCCCTCCAGGAGGCGAGAGGTCCCGTCTCGTCAGCCCCTCACTTCCACCCTCCTCTCCTTCTCTGTCCCCTCCAGAAGGCGAGAGGTCCCGTCTCGTCAGCCCCTCACTTCCACCCTCCTCCCCTTCTCTGCCCCCTCCAGAAGCCAAGAGGTCCCGTCTCGTCAGCCCCTCACTTCCACCCTCCTCTCCTTCTCTGTCCCCTCCAGAAGGCGAGAGGTCCCGTCTCGTCAGCCCCTCACTTCCACCCTCCTCTCCTTCTCTGCCCCCTCCAGAAGGCGAGAGGTCCCGTCTCGTCAGCCCCTCACTTCCACCCTCCTCTCCTTCTCTGCCCCCTCCAGGAGGCGAGAGGTCCCGTCTCGTCAGCCCCTCACTTCCACCCTCCTCTCCTTCTCTGCCCCCTCCAGAAGGCGAGAGGTCCCGTCTCGTCAGCCCCTCACTTCCACCCTCCTCCCCTTCTCTGCCCCCTCCAGGAGGCGAGAGGTCCCGTCTCGTCAGCCCCTCACTTCAACCCTCCTCTCCTTCTCTGCCCCCTCCAGGAGGCGAGAGGTCCCGTCTCGTCAGCCCCTCACTTCCACCCACCTCTCCTTCTCTGCCCCCTCCAGAAGGCGAGAGGTCCCGTCTCGTCAGCCCCTCACTTCCACCCTCCTCCCCTTCTCTGCCCCCTCCAGGAGGCGAGAGGTCCCGTCTCATCAGCCCCTCACTTCCACCCTCCTCTCCTTCTCTGCCCCCTCCAGAAGGCGAGAGGTCCCGTCTCGTCAGCCCCTCACTTCCACCCTCCTCTCCTTCTCTGCCCCCTCCAGAAGGCGAGAGGTCCCGTCTCGTCAGCCCCTCACTTCCACCCTCCTCTCCTTCTCTGTCCCCTCCAGAAGGCGAGAGGTCCCGTCTCGTCAGCCCCTCACTTCCACCCTCCTCTCCTTCTCTGCCCCGTCCAGAAGGCGAGAGGTCCCGTCTCGTCAGCCCCTCACTTCCACCCTCCTCTCCTTCTCTGCCCCCTCCAGAAGCCAAGAGGTCCCGTGTCGTCAGCCCCTCACTTCCACCCTCCTCTCCTTCTCTGCCCCCTCCAGAAGGCGAGAGGTCCCGTCTCGTCAGCCCCTCACTTCCACCCTCCTCTCCTTCTCTGCCCCCCTCCAGAAGCCAAGAGGTCCCGTCTCGTCAGCCCCTCACTTCCACCCTCCTCTCCTTCTCTGTCCCCTCCAGGAGGCGAGAGGTCTCGTCCACCCTCCTCTCCTTCTCTGTCCCCTCCAGGAGGCGAGAGGTCTCGTCCACCCTCCTCTCCTTCTCTGCCCCCTCCAGGAGGCAAGAGGTCCCGTCTCGTCAGCCCCTCACTTCCACCCTCCTCTCCTTCTCTGTCCCCTCCAGGAGGCGAGAGGTCTCGTCCACCCTCCTCTCCTTCTCTGCCCCCTCCAGAAGGCGAGAGGTCCCGTCTCGTCAGCCCCTCACTTCCACCCTCCTCTCCTTCTCTGCCCCCTCCAGAAGGCGAGAGGTCCCGTCTCGTCAGCCCCTCACTTCCACCCTCCTCTCCTTCTCTGCCCCCTCCAGGAGGCGAGAGGTCCCGTCTCGTCAGCCCCTTACTTCCACCCTCCTCTCCTTCTCTGCCCCCTCCAGAAGCCAAGAGGTCCCGTCTCGTCAGCTCCTCATTTCCTTCTGCTCCTTCCCCTTCTCCTTCTCGCCCCCTCCAGGAGGCGAGAAGACTCTGCAGCCCCTCACACGGCCGCTGCCGCCGAAGAAGCTGCTGCCACAGAGATGTCAGTTGGTGAATGGACAGACTCGCTTCCTGGAAGAAGAATTGCAGACATCTGGGGAGGAAATGGGAGCGTAAATTTCAGCCAGGTCAATGGCAGGAAAATAACACATCAATCAACATAAATTATGCAAGAGCGAGCTGAAGATCCCAGCGAATCTAGCACACCACTAAAGAATAGCCATCATGTCTTCTTTCCATGCATTTATCTATTAAATCCTTCGTATATTAATATGTATTGCCTCTCTCCTGTTCTAAAACACCGTCAGGGCTTGTATAGATGTGGAGAATCCTGTATGATACGGACATTTCCATGGATGTACCTCCCACAAAATGACTCGAACCAACAATTGCCCCCCAATGATTTGGGGGTTAGTCGGTGTTTTGTCCAAGGTACTGCTCATTTTTCCACCATTGATTTAGCAAAACGGTTACCGGTAGTCACGACTTCAGAATAACATGGCAGAAAAAGGCATGATATGTGCAATTTTAAGTACCATTTACTGCTAATGTTTACACCATTGATATAGCAAATGGTTAGTCACGACTTCAGAATAACATAGCAGAAAAGGAAGGCGTGGTATGTGCAATTTCAAATACTATTATTTAAGATGTATTGGAAACGATGCTGCCATAGAATAAAAACTGTTTACTACCCGCAGGTACTGTATGTGTAGAGGTGTTCATTCATTGATTTTATATACTAAAATACAGATGAATTATTAAGACTTCATTCAAGTGCTTCGTAGCAAATATACTAACTCGCCCGCTGCAAGAAAGATAACATGCACGAGCCGCAATAGAAATGAAGATGGTGATGATATAATACAAACAACTCCCGTATTATAGGTAATTCGAGTATGGCAGTATTGTTCTCAACTGGGTAGATATCATAATCAGAGAAGTTTATACGTCCTGTGTGCATCAGGTAAAACTTACGTATTTGGCTTTAGTTCATTAAACGTTAGTCAACCCAAAAATGTGTGTGTGTGTGTGTGTGTGTGTGTGTGTGTGTGTGTGTGCGTGCGTGCGTGTGTGTGTGTGCGTGCGTGCGTGTGCGTGCGTGCGTGTGTGTGTGTGTATGTGTGTGTGTGTGTGTGTGTGTGTGTGTTTTCGTGAGTGTGATTTCTTTTCCCGAATATACTTCCATCCTTGAATTTCTGATGTCGTTGGCATATATTCATGACTGATACGTCACCGTCTCAGGTTAAGTATACACTCCAGTTTATGTAATCCTTAGATGACCAAACACAAGTGGAAACCAGCCGGTCAACCTGAACATGCTAGCCTCAACCAGTGTCAACTAAATTGGTGCTCTGGGCACCCCAGCTGGTGGTGGAGATAAGGTTTCTCAGTAATGTTATCGATGCGAGAGCCCAGATTGGTCCTTGTTCCCACGTGACCTCGCGCTGATGCCTTATCTTGTACCAGCAGGGCATATAGTAATTGGTCTCTCGCTATACGCTACATATCCATTATTTTCTTTATCCAAGTGTAATCCCGCGGGAGATGCTAATCATCAATACATTTTTCTGGCGAACTGTTTCAATGATAACTTCCATACCTTACATACACTCGGTTCAAATGTGAATATTATAAATCCATATTAAATACAATCCCAAAAAGTAAATGGCGTTCCCTCTAAATTAGAGTATTCGACGTTGTGGCCTTCCACTAACATTCTTTTGTATTGCATGTTTATTAACTGCGCCCATAAAACGCAATATCATAAAGTGTACAGTTTTATCAAAATTAATACCGAAAGAACACAATCAAATATATCTATAAATAGTAACGCATATCGAAAAACGTTTTAATATCATTTAGTTCCGCCTTAGATAAAGATCGACATTCGTGGTTTTACACAAAGAGAAAATAAAACAGTTCAATGAATGAACCACATTTAGACAGACAAATTGTACAATGCTTTTGGTCATTATTAGTACCTTAACAGAAGAGCTAAAAACTACGTATTTTGTTGAATAATCGATGTTACATATTAACACCCACCCCAACCAGCAGACCCCACACCTGTCCCATGCTGGCACGTGGTCAGTGGTCAGTGGTGGTCATCTCCAGCTGAAGGGGGAGCCGGCGGACTGTCCACTGACCACTGGTCAGCAATTGGCCGCATAGTTAGCCAATAATTGGGATAACTTCTTGCTAATCACTGAGTAATCTCAGTAATGAACTATGAGAATCTCATTTGGCCCAATACAGTTAGGAGGAACCTTGATGTTCGAGGTGATATCGCTTCATTCCCTGAGACTCAGTACTATTAAAACAGTAATCCCAGTCTTATAGATACTCTGAAATGTTACTTGTTTGGATGTATTATCTCTTGTTTCTGCTTGTTGCAATTTGATGTTCGAGGTGAAATTATTCTTAGTACTCTTTCAACAGTTATCTTAGATGATCAGAAATCTTACTTGTGTGAATGTATTATTTTTTGTTTCTTTTTGCTGCAATTTATTCATTATCTATATGAATGTGTACATTATTTTGTATATAAAGACCATTGAATGAATAGACATTACGCAGGGACCGCAAAGCTGGTTGCGCCGATCTATATGCGTGGAATATCGTAGTAGGTTTATTTTCATCATTGATTGTTCGAGAATGTCCAAAATATCTATGTTCAATGATGAAAAGTAACATCACCGTATTTTGGGTGGAGAAAATAAATTCAAATATGATTTCTCCCCCAAAAATACAGTGGTATAATAAATTTAAATATATTTTCTGCCCCAAAAATACGGTGGTGAAAATAAATTTAAATATATTTTCTTTCCCCAATAAACGGGAGTGAAAATATTTCTAAATTTATTTTTTCCCCCCAAAATACGGTTGTGACTTTTTAAAAAAATATTTCCTCTTTCACACTTGGTCCATCGTACATAATTAACCAAAGGTTATGTATCAAGATATTTCCATACATGTCGGACCAGGTATTAATGAATCATAAATGCTTCACAGCTCCTCTGCGAATTGTCGTCTGGATATAAGATTCTTTAGAAAGCAACTTCGAAATTAGTAAAGATATTACAAAACATTTGAAGGAATGTTTTTTTGTAATGATCTGGTGAACATTTCTCCGTCACCCTTTTTCTTAACTATGCTTTTACGTGAAAGATTTTACAAACATTATGAGGCTGTTTTTGGCAGATGTAAACATAAGTGGCTAACCCGTACGTATGCTGCTGGTGGCTAATCTTGCAATTACAAAATGACGGGAAAAGGTGAAAAATGACTGAAACCCTGGCATATTGGTACTCATCTGAGAGTACTCAGTGAGAGCTATCTAATGAATACCAACAAGACAGGTAGTAGTAGTATGTTTATTTGCTGTAAATGATCAGTTTACAAAGTCGCACATACTTATAATATATGTCAGATAACAAATACAAAATAACTTCAAAGCAACAGAGAAAGAGATCTGGTACGGGGTAGCAACACACTCAATACCCTCCCCAGTATTCTAAATTTAAACATACCATAGATACAATATATAATTAATAACCGATGCCTCCTTAAACTTTCATACCTGCAGGCCTGGTCACATTATAAACTACATTTGTTATATAATGTGAACATTATGGCTGCTAAAAGCAAAAACCCATTTTTACAAGTTAGTAGAAACAGGGTTTAGATGATTTTCAAGAAAATTGCTGCATCCTTGTACTTTGGAGGAAAGTAGCCTTAGCATTGGAATACGAAGAACGAAGCAACCGGATAACTACAGGAGCGAAACAATGTACAGATGGGAATATTGGGCTCAAATCTCACTCGCAGAAATCAGTTGTATATCCGTATGATGTCATTCGGTGTGGTTATATCATGGTCGAGTAGCTGGGCGATCAGTGACAATTGCATATGGTCTTGCGTGGCGAATTAGTGGATAAGTCAATAAACAAACATGGTAATTGTTTATCTTAGTCATCAACGCGCGCGTGCTCGTCAGCAGGCTAATCACGTGATTTTATGCATAACCTCAAAGTTTATTTAGACGTCACGCGGAAGGCGCGTGGGGGCAGCGGAGGCTTCATCCAGAGGCTCCGATGGGGGTGAGAAAAGATGGTCATCATCAAGTGAAGGCGCTGACCTCTTAAATCAGGATATACCCTAGTATTTGCGGATATATGGGGTTCGTTGAAAACCACTTAACAATTCAATGCTGTTTTAGAAAGAATTAGTCGCCTTTCCTTAGTTTTGCCCAAGATGAAGAAACGGATTGTTTTTATTCATTTAAGGTATGCATTAAAACAATGAGGTATCTATACCCCTCTGTTAAAATCAAACCCTTTCCCACAGAACGAACACCTTCAGTTACACCCATTCCTTGATCCACCGGTCTATAGCAATCATATGATCTTGGTTCGATTTTCGCCTTATGACCGGTGGATGAGCTTTTAAATGTCAACACCTCCTTATCATATCATGGCAGGGTGTTCATGTCTTATACTTCGATATTTCACTTTATGATATGAAAAGGAACTGCACGAATTTTATACTTTATACAGAGATACGTGCGGAAATCCGGCTCTTTCCTTTCCACACAGTTATATTTTCGGTGTCTCTTGTTCAGCACATATTGGTCTAACTCTAATATCCATATATGCTGACCACCTTATATATATATATATATATATATATATATATATATATATATATATATATATATATATATATATATATATATATAGAGAGAGAGAGAGAGAGAGAGAGAGAGAGAGAGAGAGAGAGAGAGAGAAAGAGAGAGAGAGAGGTGTATATACATGTATATATATATATATATATATATATATATATATATATATATATATATATATATATATATATATATATGTGTGTGTGTGTGTGTGTGTACATAAAGGTGGTCAAAATATATGGGTATTTAAGTTGGCTGAGAGAGAGAGAGAGCGGGAGAGAGAGAGCCATCTCTAGCTTCTTGCCCCTCAATTGGCCCCCATCATTTCCCAGTGAGATCTCAGGGGAGGCTTGCTACTTTTCCCTGGTTTATTTATCTACACACAGTAGAGTGGGGATGAGCAGGGTGACAGCCCCTGACTGGTCATATGGGACCTCTTGGATATGTGTCACATTGTGGTTTTAGGAACAAGATGGTTTTCTAACAGGATGAAATTTGATGCCACACATGGCAGTGTTGGTAAACGAAGTGTTAAAGATGAGACAGTCATATGAAGTGACACTGAGACACTATGGGTGTCCATCCTCAACTTAGGTCTGGGGAATTGGAAACAAACGTCAGTAATTTGCCAAAGAAAACAGCATCCCCAATGGTAGATACGTGTTATGTTTCATATTTTCATTCTGAAAACTGATAGATCACCCATCTATGCCTTTGTCATCTACCAATTTCATTGATAACATTCTCACAAAATCAATTTCAAAATATTTGAAGGACATTTGCTGATCACATCTCAACCTACCCACACATATCTATATATCTATCTATCTATAAATTTATATATATATATATATATATATATATATATATATATATATATATATATATATATATATATATATATATATATATATATACTAGAGATGTGTGACAAGTAATTGATGCCAAACTAAACTGTTATTTCCTAGTATAAACTTTACCCAATACTTCTGAAACTTTAAGGCGTATAAATAATGATATTGAAATTTGATATTTCCACTACTAAAACAAGTCAAATGTCTAAAAACGGTTGCCATGGCAACAAGAATTTGACAAAAACGGTTGCCATGGTAACAAGCGTATGTGCTCCAATTCTTTAATTTAATGATTTTTTATGATTAGTGGGTTCAACAGATACTCTTCTCAAAATTCCATACATATTGACAAAGGAATGGATTAGTTAGAGACAGAAGACCGAATAGGTTTGAAGTTTCTACTTTACGTTCAATTCAAGTGAAATATGCAGAATGAATGAAGAAGTTGCAATGCTTACAGTTTTCTATATCTGAATGCGACATTAATGAATTTCTTTTGAATGACTTTTCCAATGTTTATGAAACTTTGAGGATTGTAAAAGATGATAATGAAGTTTAACATGTTATCAAGAAATAGCATAAAGCGTTCTGAAACGGTTGCCATGGCAACAAAAATAATTCAAAAGCGGTTGCCATGGCAACATGCATATATGCTCCAATTCCTGAATTAATGGCCAGTTTCTCATCAGTTGTATCATTATGTCCTTTTAAAATTCATACATATTGACAAAGGAATGGAGAAGTTAGAGACTGAAGATGGAATAAGGTTTAACTATAAAATGTTTAATAAACTATATGTTTATTAAAAGTGAAATATGCAGAATGACTCAATGTTCACAGCAGTTCTCATGCTAGGTGGACATTCACTAAAAGAAATATGCCAATAATGAGATCGCCATATATTTTCTTCATTTAAATGGCGCAGGGGAGGGGGGAATTCATGAAATCACAAATTTAGCAGTTAATCGTGTTCTTATTTCTCCATGGACTGCCCTGATGGCCGTATGGTCTAAGGCGCCGCAACTGATTGCAAGCTGGTTCTCCCCACTGCCTGGGTTAGAATCCTGGCCAGGGCATGTGAGAAAGTTGCCAGTGACTTGGGGTTAGGTGGTGGTTTTCGCCGGGTACTCCGGGAAAGGTAGATTTTACTCCGTTCAGATTTATTTGAAATTTGCTGTTTAATATTGAGAAAAATGCAAAATTCACCTTTCCAATTACATAACTTTTCAACAAAGTCAAAATAAGATAAAAATGAAAGAACCCGTCTAAATAAATATGTCAAATATAAAGCAAAATTGTGAAATTAGATAATCAAAATGCATGTTAATTGGAAGCAATTGTGTACTAATGAAATTCGAGAATGAGAAATGGGCCAAAAACCTCTCCTGATTGTGTCCTATATAGATAAAAACAAGGTGATATGAAACCAACTGGTCAACCTGAACAGGCTAGCCTCAACATATAGCCCAAATGTTGTGCTCTGCGCATGCTGGGTACTTTGTAATTTGAATGATACGAGAGAGCCCTGATTGGTCCTTGTTTCCTTGTGACCTCACGCTCATGCCAGATCAGAGACACCTGGCATGTCCAGCCCTTCACTACAGCGCATATAGTAATTAGCCTCTCGCTACATATCCATTCTTTTCTTCATCTGAGATTGTGTGCAAGCCTGTGGGAGCTGTTCTGGCAGCAGGTATCGTACATTTCCTAGTGATAGCCTAAACAATCATCATTGACTGTGAGGAAAAGTGCCCGGCCTTTAATTGGTATAAAAATGAAATGAACGTATTTTCACAAAGTAACCCAATGAGCAAACGACGATAGAAAGGAGATACAGGTGTACTGGCTAAATCCGGATGGATGCGGACCCTAAATTTCCGTCCGGATTAGGCAAAATCCGGATTAAGCATAAAGGCATAACATAGAAGAATTTAGCAAGCACGCACGGCAAGGCGTGTAAATTTCAAAAATCGTGACCCATCGACTATATATTTGGAACCCCCATATCTCCCCTGTTTCCCTGCCCCCACCCCCAGCACATCCCCCTGTCTATTTAATTGTCTGTCCTTTTCGTGTTTTTTTTTGTGGGAGAGGACATTTTTTCTGCTTTCTGTGGCAATGTCTTGGGCGCATCGTATCATGTGATAGGGCGTGCTCAATTCATGATCGGCAATCCGGATAAAAGCATGCCAATATGGACTTTCCCGGTCATAGTAACGATGGACCCACCGCCAGGATCGCTCTGTAGTAAGCGAGGCCACGCCTACTAACACCTCGTTAGCCAATGCGGGACAACTAAGTACACGCGTAAATTACGTCACCAATCACTCAGGCGAATAGACACAATCTACTAGAATTGAAATCCATTTGTGTAAGACCAATTAATATTTCAAATTCTGGACTATATGAACAAAGATAGGCACAAATAATACTATATGCATAACTTTTGCCCCTCCGCGACATATATCATGACAAATAAATATTTCTTAACGAATCTAAATATTCCTCTGAGGCTGAATAATGAATAATCATGATTCATTTTGGAATATTCCTTAATTATATGTAATTATGATTATTCGTAATTCATGGTTGGGTATATTTTCAAAGTGCATGTGTACGGGCTAATTCAATTGTGAATGCTGTATGTCTGTAGTTGCCGATAAACTGGTAAACTGTCGGAAATGTGAGCTAACAATCGCACAAACACGATGAAACAATCGTCTTTGGTAATCTAGCAAAACACTAAAACAACAAATTTTCAAGTGAAAAATGGAAGCGGGCCGACTTTCAGTAATCACCTTAATTTCTATTGAATCAAACAGCCAAAGATGTCTACTTTCACGTTCCGGGTGAAATCGCTTGGTGCCACCTTTATAAATTCGTCAAAAAATGGGTTGAAATCCGTGTTTCAAGGCATTTTCCTATCCTCTAAATGACTTAAAGAAGGGAATTGTTACCATAAAACAGTACCTTTTAAAGTGAAAAAGGAAGTGAATGAATCGTTTTTTATTTAACTTTTTGTTATTTGAAAAGATTCATAAGTATTTGAAGATACAATATCATGGTGAAATTGTCTATTTTTATAAACCGAATCCTAAGAAATACGTTTCCAACAAATTTCTACTGCCATTTTAGTTTAGTAAATCTGACAGCAGCTGGCGAGTCTGCTACGTCATATGAGCATGCGCGCTGTGCATGGTACACAAAGTCGCTAATGTCTTAAACCTTAAATGATAAAGAGCGTGCCTCGAAAATCGTCCGGTTTATGCGAGGTACAGATTTAAAGGGCAAATGCACCATCATGATGATTTAGGTTCAAAATGTGCCTATATGTGTCACCTTTCAAATAAGACCACCCGCAAGTCTGTCCTCCTCAGCACTCCTCAGATATGGCTTATGAAAGTTAGTAAAAAACTAGCCTGAGTCTGGGTATAGAGGCTGCCATTATCAGAAGTGGTGCTTATGAAGTGACTGCCAGCCCTGCTTCTGATTGGTTGAGAGATATCAGTGGCAGCCACTGATATCTCTCAACCAATCAGAAGCAGCACTGGCAGTCACTTCATACCACTGATTGTGCTTAATTGGGCTTAATTGGCCTGCAATGTCAGCCTCCATGCCCAGACTCAGGCTAGTTTTTTACTAACTTTCATAAGCCATATCTAAAGATTGCTGAGGAGGACAGACTTGCGGGTGGTCTTATTAGAAAGGTGACACGTATAGGCACATTTTGAACCTAAATCATTATGATGGTGCATTTGCCCTTTAATTATCCGTTACAAGCACTGAAATTTGCATGTTAATGTTTTGGGAGTGACCGGGCCCTTCAAATCTGTACGGTAATTTCGAAAATTATGATAAAATATGTCCGTATCAAGCCAGTTCACCTGTATATTTCATTTATATCTCAATAAATGTTATGGAAAAGTTCTGAGACTATCAAGTTTCTGTAGGTAACGGTCGTCAAAAGCTGAAGAGAAACTAGGGGTCCGTATGTTCGTTTTCGGACAGGGGCTTGATTATGGTGAAAAGGTGTCAATATCGGTTCTAAACACAAGGTTTCGTATGAATACACACAAAAACATCGTTCCAACCCATTTAACAATTCATAGTTGCTTATCAATATTACTGCTGCAGGGTTCATAGCCGAGATGTATAGAGTCGTGTTGAAAAAGCGGACAGGTATAGGATAAAGTGTAAATGGAGGGAGTACAATTTTCGCCATATTATAAATAACATCAATCCCCCCTTATACTATACCTAATCCCTTTGTATATCATTATTTTGCACTTATTTCTCGTTAGTAGTTTTGTTTCACCCTCTTCTATTCACTTTTCTCAGTTATGTATGGTTCGCCTAATTTGTGTAATACGGTACTATGTACCAAAATGTAAATTGTATGAATTGTGTAGCTTCTCGCTATAGTCAATAAACATACATACATACACATAGTTGACATAACACGAAGTCTTAGACGATATTTTGATCAAGATTGCAGGTTTGCCTAGCTTGGCGTTGTCCCCCTGTGCGCTCTTAATCAGGATGCAACACTCAGTCGGAAGTGCAATTGATAATGGGAGAGAATGCCCCCCCCCCTACCCCATCCCACCCCACCTGGTGCACGATGGCGATTAGCCAGAGTCCCCAGAGAATACTAGTTAGCCTGGTCGTCCGGAGCCTATTAAGAATACACATATTCACGGTCATTTACTTCCTGCCCTACAGAGACAGACGCCATTGCGTAAAAATCTGGTAAGCTCCCATAGTTGGATCGCAACTGTTTCACAAGCAAATACAAGAAATGGCTAGTTTTTACTTTATAAATTGACCGATGCATTTTGATATGAAACGATGCACTTTGAAAATTGATCAATGCACGTGCATTGATGCAAACTGGTGTGGGTCCGCGCCTGGCAAGAGTGTTTTGTTTTTGTCCGCAGATCGTGGGATTCCCCTCATGACGTCATGTGGGAATCCCTCGATCTGTCGTTCAACTACGTCTGTTAAAGTACTAGTAACTAGTAAAAAAGATACATTTTTCTTTTCAAAAGTGTGGTCTTCATTACTTACAAAATATAAGTAAGTAGATTGAAGAACCAAAAAGTTATGTTTAGTAATTCTTTTTGTGATTCCAAAGTGCCAATTTTGAGAAAAAAATCTCCCGCCGAAAAACGACTGAAAACGAGGCTGCGGAGTAGTAAACGTCACGGGTGCCCCTCTCAGATTTAGGTCATCTCTTTTTACACTGAGCGGAATAGTCGCTCGTAAACATAGCTGTTCTTTCCTCGATGCTGCTTCATCGTTAATATAGCGATTGCCTTGATATTTTATATGCTTATGTAATATCTATGTGCGGTCCGAACAAACTTTGTCGCGTAAAAATCAACCCAGAAACGGCTGAGAGATCGCTAGTTAAACACAACAACGGCATTTGTTATGGTCTCATTCGGGAGACTGTCACATGAAGGCATGGTCGACTTCCTTCGCTGCCACTTCAATGTGGATTACGCAATGTTCATGATAATTTCTATCTTGAAGGGATATCTAATTGTGAAAATAGCGATGTTTATTTCGTTAAAATCCGACCGCAAACGGCCGAGAAATCGGAAGTGACATGTTGAGCTAGCCGAAATGTAGAGCTACATTATACGCTCGATGTACATTTCAGTACTGTAACGTATTTTTGAGGGCGTGGTTGGGTGGGAATGAATGAATAAATGAAGTCCATTTAGTGCCATTATTTCTTTTTTTTCAAAAAGTGGTCCTTTGTCACTGTTTATGAACAGTCTATAGTCTGTCTGTCCCAAGCTTGACTGACCGTTTTTTCCTTGTTTTGTTACCAAAAGTTTGTGTTCGCCACTGGCATCCAACCTTGGCGAACCTCTGATAAACACATACATATATAGCCGTTTATATATGTATATAAACATATTTTTTTGACTAAACTCAGCAAAATGTTGAATTTGCTCATGAATCCCATTGTAAAATTGGCCCATTGCAATCTTCGGTACAACTGAAATGTGAGCGATGTCGTGCGCAATTTTAATATGGGCACATAATGGGCAAAATCTACATTTTGCGGAGTTGAGGCAAAAGTATGTTTATAAAACTCGACCTAGTGCTCCCAAGAGGTTTATCAAGTTTGTATAGCATATACATCAAAGAGGAGAGACCGTTCGCTTGTGTCAGACAGACTTAAGTTTAGGTGAGAGAAGGAATCGCAAATGTCGATCTATTCAACTAAGAGTGGGACTTGTAAGGAATAGTTGTGTATTTTTTTGGAAATTCGTAATAAGTACATTTATTCAACATTTCACAAAACCACTAGTTTATCAAGTATCTTAACCTGCGACAGTTCTTATTGTCAAGCTTAGGAGACAATTGCGTTATCCTATATAGAGCAATTTCATGTGATGTAGGGACTACCCTAAACTGTTGACAAATGCTATTTTATGCGAATAATCGTCACAAAAACGTATCAAGTGATAGAGCACTTTTAATGCCTTAAAACAATATAACTGTTGTAGAAATTGGACACTCCTGGACCAAGAGGCAGCCCAAAGCAATATGTCAATATGTAATTTACATGCGATATGACTTGACGCCATCCTGCATGAAGGCCACCCGTGACGTCACAGCCAAGTTTTGCCGCCATCGGCGTATTTTATGGGTGTCAGAGCAATTATGCTCTGTATCTCGCTTAATACTAGGAATACTACACTTTTATTATGCGTTTTTAATCTACAAATACACGATGTATAACATCCCAGAAATGACCTGGGTACCCATTACTAGTACTTTAAATGTTCTGTTTTCTAGCAGAACGTACTGAAATAGAAGTTTCCTGTTATGTACATTTTAAGCCCCTATAGAGGTTATTAAAATCCTCTATAAAATAACGTTGATAAATGGGGAAAAAGGTTGATAAAAAGTAATTTGGACCATGCAGGAATTTCCCGCATTTTTTCTGTCTCTCGGTCTCTCTGAATGAAATCATACAGTGCGCTGATTGGCTCATTTGAAATACGCACCTTTCCGTGTTACAAATAGTTGCGTAATTCTGAAATTAAAATTTCCTTTAAATAAAAGATATAAATCAAAAATGTGTTCGGTGAATATTTTAATTGAGATTGTTGGCTTCTACATGCTTCAAATTCCAGAGAAATTCGACAAAAGGTGAAAAAAATTCTTAAGCGGTCAAAAAAGGGTACAAATTTCCCAAATTTGGCCATTTCCTTGGAATAAAAATATCCACAAATTATTTTTCAAAAATGTCTCTTAACAGTTTTTTGAGCCCCTGGCTGATCTTCAATTGTGCCAAATTTGAAAAAAAATGGATCAGCCGTTTTCAAAA
>OZ012688.1:1856840-1894340 GCA_963942565.1 Maea johnstoni | reverse complement strand
TTATATTTCTGCATGAGATTGGGTCTTTCTATACAACTTGTTTATTGTCCTCTATGTCGCCTCAATGATGTTATTTATTCATTACCTTGTTAGAGGGGGGCATGCCAATTGCCAAGCAGTAAAGTCCATGTATGGCCATGTATGTTTTTGTTTCTATTCTATTGACTAGTTCTGGTTTCAGCCACAAATTGAAGAAAAGTGAATAAAATGATTAAAATCCTAAGTGCATCCATTCATCCTCTTCATCTTTGCCTTTCCGCAACTGTTTCAACTCCAACAGTTTATCACAATGTCCCCTCCTCATATGATACTGCATACTCTGAAAAATACAAACAAAATATGGAAAGCTGAGTTGGATCAGGAATCTGATATTAATAGATATAAAGCTGTTATCTTCCAGATTTCATCAAGCAAATAAAATTAATTACATAGCCCGCAAAAACAAATTGTATAGTACAAGTGAAAAACAGAACTCTTGGGATTTAAAGCAGAACTTGGAAGTGACTTGCAGATTTCTTAATAGGAGGGGGGGGGGGGGGGGGGTACTATCAAGCTAAAATCACAATCTAAAAGCTGACTACAATCTCAAATGCCAAAATCTACATTTGCTCTTCTTATAAGACCCTAGTTGCCGATCTTCAGATTTTTTATGATTAGCGCCCCTTTCTTAATGTCTTCTTGAAATAATATTGACTTATTGAATAACATTGACACACATTGAAAAGTCTACTTAATATAAGTCTGAAAATATAAAGGTTAAAAAGGTTCATTTGTCTATAATATGTAATCACAACACACAATTGTTACAATGGTGTGCTTAATAACCTTTGGATCCCTCCCCTTTTACTAGATATTCACCTTATTTTGAAAATATTGAACCACCATAGATAAATGGTAGGTCATTTCTTCAAATAAGGAAATGTCTTTAATATGTAATCACAACACACAACACTATAGATACAATGATGTGCTTACCTTAGCACTCCCCCTTTACTAGATATTCACCTTCTTTTGAAAATATTGAAATGAGCACCTAATACTGATTTTGCATTACCATACAGGCAAGTGCTAATCTTCCAGTAAGGAAATGCCTCTAACAAGTAATTACAATACAGTGGTTACAACGGTGTGCTTACCTGAGTCCCCCCCCCCTTTATTATATATTCACCTTCTTTTGTAAATATTGAACCATGTGACTTATACTGACTATGCATCACCATACATACAGGCTAGCCCTAATTTTTCAGTGAGGAAATGTCTCTAATATGTTTCTGGCTACAATGGTGTGCTTACCTGAGCAGCACCTCCCACCATCTACTAGATACTCACCTTCCCCACCTTATGAAAATATTGAGCCAACTAATTGATTTTCCATCCCCAAACAGACTAGCCCTATTCGTCCAGTAAGGAAATGTCTCCCATACATTCTAGCCATAATCTTGTAATTACATCACTACTTGTAGTTACAATAGTGTGCTTACCTCAGCCCTCGACCTTTTACTAGATATTCACCTTCTTATGAAATTTGAACCACCTATACTGATATTTCATCACCAGTGCACTAAACACTTGCTAGCCCTTATCTCTCTGATATGTAACCACAACACACATCTCTATAGTTACAATGGTGCGCTTACCTGAGCACCAATCTCCTCTCTTACATAACTCTTACACCTGGATAACACCCTTCCCACAATGCCAGGCTGCCAGTCCCTATCCTGCCCAGCTGAGATGGCTATCTCTTAAGGGATAATTACAGATACAAGGTGGGACCACTGATACTGCTAAAAGAAGAGAATCCTCAAGACAAAGGATTTCTGAGAAAATATCTCCTACATGGACACAAATTTAAATGAAAGGGTTAGGGGGCTACGTCTTCAACCCATTAAAGTCTGTAGTGCACAAAACTACCTGACTATTCTGACTCTTATGGAAGCAATTTAAAGAAAATACTTGAAGGAAAAATCTTGATTAAAATCCAACCCACAACTCTTCCTCTTTCTAGTGCAGAAGAAAATCAAGGAGCGATTGTCTAACCCAAGAGGAGTGTTAACATAGTCAGATATCTTTGTTTCTAGCTGTGTGTCAGACAATGTACCCCAACGTAAATGGGATAGGCAAACACCCTGCCCCCAAACCCTAAAAAGGGTGTTTTGAGTAGAACTTGTTGAGACCTGTACCTGGTTCCATACCCGGGGTTGTGGGAACACATGCAGTGACATGTAGTAAGGGTAGTAGATAGGCATCGGGTATATGCCAGGGTGGAGATGGGTACAGATAGGCCGGGTATAATGGTAGAGGGGTGTTTTCCTGCAGGGTATTTTGCCCGCAGCCAGGGTGTCAGGCAAGACTAGTCATGTAGTGATACATGTGCTCTGTTTTCCCATGGTGGAGTCATTTACCGGCATGTGAATCGCTCTTACTCCAGATATCTTATTGTTAAATGGTTATACAAATATATATATATATATATATATATATATATATATATATATATATATATATATATATATATATATATATATATATATATATATATATATATATGTATATATATATATATATATATATATATATATATATATATATATATATATACATATAAGAATACAACATGATTTTGATGACACTTCTTTACAACAGTACAATGGTTTTGACATGCTGTATTCACTTGGTAAAAAGTATTACTTGAAATAGTACAAGTTCTTGAAATATTACAAGTTACGAGTTCAAGGGTAATGCTATTTCCACAGAAGTATACAAAGTACACATAGCCCCCCCTCTCCGAGGGTACTGTTATTCCCCTTGTAGCTATATTACATGCACACCTGAACCCCTCTTTGTTTGTTGCCAAACATGACCAGTGTACCGGACACTGTGAAACTTACGACACACACACACACGTGGCTATTTAGGCAAGTTACACCAGTAGCTGATCAATCACAATGGACAACTTCTTCGGTCAGTCCAGTCAATTTCTCATCTTGAAGAAGGGTAGCTAAACACAAATAATTCACATCCAATCAGGTGTGATTAGTGCCTACCGAAGCTCTTCCCTCTTACGGCATCTCTTAACCCATCCAATACTGAGGCTACTTTCTTCCAAGTCACAAGGATGCAATGATTAAAAAAACAAACATCTTAACCCTGTCATGTTAGTATTCATTAGATAGTGCTCGCTGAGAACTCTCAGATGAGTACCAATGTGCCAGGGTTTCAGTCATTTTTCAGGTATTCTGCATTATTTTGTATTGGCCAAATCAGTCACCAGCAGCCTAAGGGTTAAAGAGTCAATTACGCTAATAAGAAACAAGGTTAAGGATCAGCAGTGAAGATCTCCATAGAAAAATAAATGCATTATATTGCGATGTAATCGTACAGTTAATTCCATTTACCCTGATCAAGATTATTGGGGCCATTGTGTAACTTTTCATAATCCGAACAAACAGCGTATGCTTGATCAGTGCACTGCTCATCAAGGAACCAATATTATGGCAATCACATTACCAGCAACTTATAGAAGATCTGTCTCACTGTGCATCACAGATCTGAATTGTGTATTAGGATAGACAGAAGTGTCTGCTGGAATGCTGTGGCATATTAATGTGGGATATATATATATATATATATATATATATATATATATATATATATATATATATATACATATGTATATATATATATATATATATATATATATATATATATATATATATATATATATATATATATATATATATACTGTAAAACCCTTTATAACCATGCCCCTTTTTATTCACGCAACTGCCGTCTGAATCTGATCGCGGCCATTTAATTACACGCATTTACTGTATCAACACTAGATGGGGCATTGTTATGCTATTTTGAACGTGTATCAGCGCCAGTAATATATGCGTTATTATCACCTAGCGCGAAATGCGTGAAATTAAAAGGAGCGCGATAATAATGGGTTTTACAGTATATATATATGTATATATATATATATATATATATACATATATATATATATATATATATATATACAGAAACCATTTCAATCCCCCGGGGGATATTCCAGAGCAACTGGCAACATATAGCGCACACACTCTAAGCACTGCCTTATTAATGCTAGGTACCCATTTTGCAGCTGGGTAGACTGAAGCAATATGGAATAAACTGTTTTGCCCAAGAACGAACCAGCGACCCTCTGATTACTAGTCCGACACCCAACCAACTGAGCTACTTTGTCCCAACATATATATATAATATATATATATATATATATATATATATATATATATATATATATATATATATATATATATATATATATATATATATATATATATATATATTATGTTCTTGCCACTGATGATGGTGAAGGTGATTATAATTATAATAGTGATGACAATGAAGATTTTTATTTTTCAAAACATTTTTATTTCTGTTGCTCGCAATGTCAAATAAAATTTGACCATCCTGTATTACATCATCTCAGTGAAGGGTCTTTCACCTCTTCTAGGAGGAAACAGATACAATATAATGTTTTGTTTATTTTTTTTATAAATAAACAATTATAGTAATAATATTATCAATAATGCATAGTAATAATCTCTGAAAAAAGATAAAGCTATATATTCAAAAGTAATTCCCATTTTTTTTCAAAATTCCCTAATTTGCCTTTAATAGTTGCCATGTACCTTTCATGGATGCAAGTATTTCTTATTAATAATTGAACTTGTAGTAAAGTAGGTTTTGAACCTCTTATTCTAGAGGAGAAGATAGCTCTCTTCACATGCATGATTATAATTGTAGCAACAGTTTTATTAGAAGTATCTCCTAATATTTTTTTTTCATCTGTTAGGAGGTATTCTTCCTCAGTTAGGTCATTGATCCAATTATTGGTATCTTGCCATAAAGATCTAATAATGTTACAATCAATAAGCATGCGGAAATTACTATCTGTCTCCTCATTACAAAAATCACATATATCTGTATCTTTGATATTGAATTTTTTTAACATGTCATTAGTATAAAATCTGTAATGAAGGGTACGGAACTGAATGTATTTCAAATAAACATCATCAAAAAGTACATGTGTTCTCACGAATGACTTACTTATATCCGATGCATTGAATTTTAATGATGCTTTGGTATCCCATTTCTGGCAGATGTTGTAAAGAATATCTGATGAGCTACCATGAATATATTTGTACAGATTGGAAACACCTTTTTTATCCTGAGAAATTATCATGTTAATAAGACTATTTTGTGGGCTTATTTCTGCATAAGTGGGCATTTCTTTATCACTAAGAAAATCTTTTATTTTCATCTTAACACTACCATATACAAGAAAATTAGTTTTAATGTCATATTTTAACTCAAAATTCTCTTGTGTCATAATCCCTCTATCAGAATACAAAAAATCATAAACTGTGTGAATACCCTGGAATTATCTGCATTCTGAAAAAAGGACTATGCCACAATGGCGTATGTAAAACCCAATGGTTATTTTTAACAGCCTCCTTTGACCACAGCTTTTTTAATGCTGTAATAACATCTTTCCAAAAAGGAATTGAGGTGCTTTCTTCTAGTCGATCTAGGTAGTCTGGGCCATACTTAAAAACATTTGCAAATTCTTCACAAATTAAATACCTCCATTTTCCTTGAGATGCTAAATATCTTTTTAGCCAACTAATTTTCAAGGAATGATTAAAATCAACAAGATTATGAAGTTTCAGCCCACCTTCTTTAATTTCAGCTTCCAAAATATGTCTACTGAATTTTGCGGGTTTTCCTGCCCACAGAAAACTATTAATAATATCGCTTAACTCTTTCAGAGTTTGAGGTTTTGGGGAGGGAAGGGACAGGAGTAAATGAGTGAATTTCGAATAGAGGAGAGACTTAATGATAACCACCTTTCCATATGGTGTTAATCTTCTGGAACTCCAGACTGCAATCAATTTTTTAATCTCTATCATTTTCGATTGTAAATTTAATTCAGTAATTTCACCCATAGTATTTATGTTGTATTTAACCCCTAGTACCTCAAAAGTAGTGGTCCAGGTTAAACCAAACTTTCCCTCCCAAGGAATACTCCTGCCCCTATTGGCCCCAATTTTTATTACCTTTGTTTTTTCTTTGTTAACTCCTAAACCTGATAGTTTTTTAAACCATCCCAGTATGCCCATAACTGCACATAAGCCAGCTTTATCTCCTTGTAAATACAAAGTTGTGTCGTCGGCATACTGGGACAGCTTAACTTCTATCCCCTCAATGTCAATGCCCTTCACATCACTGCACTCCCTGAGAACATGGGAGAGAACCTCCGCACAAATGACGAATAAGTAAGGGGAGATAGGATCTCCTTGGCGACACCCACGGGATAGTTCTATTTTTTCAGAGTAGTGGCCGTTCTGCTCAACCCTAGAAAAAGAATTTTTTTGCAAAATCTTTACCCAACCTCGAATGTTTTCTCCGAAACCGAATAGTTCCAAGCAAAAATCTGTAAAAGACCATTCTATCGTGTCGAACGCCTTAGCATAGTCTACTACTACTATTAGACCCGGTTTGTTAAATGTTTCACAATAATTAATGGTATCCAATAGTAACCGGGTGTTTTCCCCTATAAATCTATTAGAAATAAATCCAGTTTGATCTGGATTGATTATCTTTTCTAAAGTTATTTTAATTTTATTTGCAATTATTGCTGAAAAAAATTTGTAGGTTGAGTTTAGTAAAGTTAAGGGTCTCCAGTTTTTTAAGGTGTTTCTATTTTTACCAGTCTTTGGAATACATGTTATATAACCTTGAATTATATTATCAGAAAAATATCCTGTTTTTTCACTTTCTTTATAAGCTTTTAATATCCAGAATTTTAACTCTGGTTCAAAGAATTTAAAAAACTCATTAGAAAAACCATCTGGCCCAGGAGCCTTATTATTCTTACTAGCTTTAATTACACTTTCTAAATCTGAAATTGTTATTTCTGAATCTATTTTATTTTTTAAATCGACATTAAGTTTAGGTATATTATTTAAATATTCAAAGTACTTTGAGTTCTTATCAATTTTATTATTCGAGCTTGTAAAAAGGTCTCTATAAAAAATTTCCTGCATTTTGAGAATTTCTTTACTGTTATTTATTACTTTATCATTTTCATCAATTAATTCTGATATGCTTTTATTTAAATAATTTTTTTTTTCTAAATTTAAGAAATATTTTGAGGGTTTTTCCCAAACTTTAATTAGATTTGATCTTGATCTTATCTGGTGTCCTTTTAATTTATTTTCCCTGTGATCTATTAAGGGGGCTCGGGACCTTCGTTCTTTAATTGAGACTTCCATGTAAAGATTGACCAATATCTTGGTCATTGTACAAGAAAACCCCAATAAACTATATATTTTATGAAAGCTGAGAATCTGGAGAGGTCAAATATCCTAAACATGTTTTATGATACCATCACAGTTCCCTGGGGGTGGGGCCTAAAGACAGTGATGCGGATTTCTAATACATATGTTTTTGCAAAGTACCTCCTGGCTTCGATAAAGGTTTAACACAGTTGATATTTATATATCATATAGAAAACATCCTTGAGCAAATTCTACTTTTAATTTTTTGTTCCTAAAGGAATTTACAGCAAGTTAAAGTTGTGATCAAATTTTTTTTGTTGAATCTTACCTTTCTTCATTTTTGAAGTTGAATTAAGAAACAACTAGAGCAGATATAAAAAAAATGAAAAACTAGAATTTGCCCAAGGATGTTTTTGGTCATGTGTTAAAATCTCAGCATTCTAAGATCAATATTGAATGAATGGGGGCCTTTTAAAAATGAGAAGTATGGTGATTTCAGAAAGCCTTCAATCCAGCTGTTAAAGCCAGCCCTGCATATCCTACAGCCTATTATGATGTTCTGCCCCTTTATGCAACTTTTAAGGATAATTTGGAATACGAATATGATTTGCATGTATTGGTAGAATAGTTTGAATGTTTGATAGTTCACTTGGTACCTCAATTACTGGAATAAAAAGGGATTTTTAGCAAATATTTGGAGGTTTCTACTGGTAGAGGCCGGACCCCCTAGTGAGCACTCCTCCCCCCCAGCTGATAAGGAAAGATAAGAGACTATTACTGACTGCTAATTGCATATTGGCTGTCTGGCAGTGAATCCGCTCCATAACAAGTACTCAGAGTCTGCATCTTCAATTGCTATGCCACTGTCATCTGAACTAGTGCTCAGCAGTCTAAGCTTTCTATAACTTGCACTATGAATGGTTAGGGCTGTTCCATTTAAAAGTGTGGGGGGGGGGGAGGAACGGAAGGTTTTTTGAAGGGGGGGAGGGGCCGAATTCTGAATTAATTTTTTCCCATTAGGTTCCATATAATTTCTGGCAGGAGGGGGGGGGGGGGGTGCCGAATTTTTAATTACCTTCCGTTCCTCCCCCCCACCACATTTTTAAATGGAATGGCCCTTAGTGAATTCTCAGATTCCTCTTCCTCTAATGTATCCAAATCTTCTGGTACAGAAGATTTTTCATGCCATTCAAACCCCCTCTTTCTCTTCCTTTTGGTTATATTTCCCATTGTAAGAATACATTAAGCATCTAAATGTTCTCTCCTAACCATACAGAAAAACCCTCTTCACCTAGGTAAGATATCCCAAACATCCTGCCAATCACACACCAGAATATATCTGGAGCATTTGATTGGTTTTACCTGAACTGTCTGACCTTCACCTGTAAAGCAAGACAGCTTATACACAAGAATTACACCTTTTATTCAATACCCTAACTGCAATGCAATCATGGCTCAGTGCCTGTTTCCTGGGTAGCAGAATACTCCCATTTGATACAATACACATTGTGGTCCTGGCCAGGAACTGTAACCCCCAATTCACACCCATCAGCCAGTAAAGCACACTCCCAGGAGATCAGATAAGGAAAGGATATTAAGATTTTAGATAAACATCCCAGCTGGGTGCCTGAGGATGTTCTCTCCTCTAGCAGTCAGCTTTTACAAAAGTCCTGTTTTTTGTCATTTGTAGATCTAGTAGAGAGTTCTAACTCCAAAGAATAAGTAGCAAACCTTTTCAGCTTTCACATATCAAAAAAACAAAAAAATGCTCTATTTAAAGGTGCGAAGGTCCCGTGCCCCCTTAATAAATTATTTAATTCATCTAGTTTATCTCTATTTAGTGTTGTGTTTTCCCCCTTATCTAACTTTATTTCAGTGTCCAAGATTTTTTTTTCTAGTTCCTTTTCATCTTTCCTAAAGTTAATTGCCCTCCTTTTTGAGTGAGTTATTATTATTCCTCTTATTTGGCATAAGAGTGTATCTAAAAAGAGATTATTATTTATCATTAGTTCGAGATTTTCATCTTCATTTTTTATATAATCTTCAGAATAAATGGGGAGTGCATAAGTTTTTTTTGATAGAAGAATCTCTTCCCTAATTAAAGTTGTTAATTCAATATCCTTCAATAGTTCATTATTTAGTTTCCAGCTGCTTTTACCTCTTGGATGGTTACTTATATTTATTGTTAATTCTATGTTATTGTGATCTGATTTATAGGCAGATAAAATATCAGATTTTGGATTTAAAGCTAATAGGTCGTCCGACACTACAAAATAGTCTAAACGTGATCTTTTGAAGGGTTTTTTTGTACCCCAAGTGAATCTTTTGTCATTTGGATGCTGCATTCTCCAAATATCTACCCAGTTATTTTGGTCTATATACTTATTGATAAAAGTTGCTGACTTTTTGACTAGTTGGTTTTGATAGTTATAAAGATCCTTCATTTGTAATGCAACATTCCAGTCACCAACAACTATAACTTTTTCCATATCTACTTCCTCGATTTTTTTAAATAGAGAATTAAACCAATCTGGATCATCCAAATTGGGAGCGTAGATATTGACAATGAAGATGATGTTGATGTTATTAAAAATAATAATGATATAAAATAAAAATGATAATAATAATATAATAATAATAATAATGATAATAATAATAATAATAATAATAATAAAAATAATAATAATAATAATAATAATAATAATAATAATAATGATAGTAATTATAAAAAGATAATAAAAAGATACTACTACTACTACTACTAATAATAATAATAATAAAAATGATATTATCATTATTAATAATAATAATAATAATAATAATAATAATGATAATAACAACAATAATAATGATAATAATAATAATAGAAATAGTAATAATAATAGTAATAATAGTAGTAGTAATAATGATAATAATAGTAATAATGATAATGATAATAATGATACAAAGGAAAAAAAGAAAAAAAGGAGAAAAAGAACAACAAGAACAATAAACATAGTCTTTACTTCAAAAAGCAACAATGAATAGTCTTAATACTTCAAAAAGGTAAACCGGTCAATACAGGTCCTGAATTTCACTGTGGATAAAAAAAAAACACAATCATGAGTGGTGTCCATTCCTTTAAAACCTTTAAAGCACTGTTTGCCCCTAGCTGTTCCTTATATAGCTCCCTCTAGAGGGATGTACATGGTTGTACAGGAGAGTGCGCTAGCTAATTATGGTACCTTTACAGGTACGGCAGGCCTAATCCTCATTAGCACTCCACAGGTAAATCAATGCCCACACACCTGTGATGGCCTCTCCCCCTGGAGTTGAGCTGAAAATCTGTTAACAAGTGATTATCTGCATATAATTAGACACCCGTACTCGACTATAGCCACCTGTAGCACCGTAAAGAAATATCCTTTTTCGCCCTTTTTTTGTTGTTTGCCAAACCTCACGCTGACCCGTCCCATAAGTCATGGCAAATCGGCGAAACACTCCCATCATGATCTACCTGTGCTGATATGTGTGTCTTGATGCCCAGGAGCTACTAGAGGACGGTATTGTGTGGCGTTTTTTGTGTGGAAAGAAGATGAAGCCTATGGCGGCCTTCGGCTATTAACGACTTTTCACCTGTTAGTACCTGCCCTGAGTGATAATGGGTTCTATGGGGTGGAACGGACAGGAGGGGGTGGTGATAAGGTGCCCGGTATTAGACCTCTGGGGCTGAGAGACTGAGATTTGTGCAGCAATTGTACACCCGACTGAAAGCCTTCAAAGGACCCTTAAAGGTACAGGTTTCTCCTGGGACGGTTAACAGGGAAAATCCTCCTTAAAGGTAAAGGTTTCTCCTGGGACGAGGAACAAGAAAAATCTCCAACTTCTACACTGGTATTCAGCAATTTCATGGATTTTAATCCTCTCCTCAAAAACAGGCTTAGGATAAGAATCGAGGCTAATTGGGTCTTAGGTTTAAGAAAAGCTTTAAGACGTTAAAATGCTACACTTGTTCTCTTTAAATGCAAGGTGCTTTCCTACTCCTAACAGGTTGTTTTAAATCTGTTTTCTTTAATGCCAGAAAAAGGAACCTAAGACATAGTAAACATAACTGGTTTATTTGAAATCAGGTTGTTTAAGTACTTTCAACACCAAAAAGTTCTAAGAGCAGGTTAGACTACGATAGACAGTTCTTATATTTATAACCACAAGTGTAAAATTCAGGTTTTTCAGGTATGCATCCAAATTTGCTTTATCCGTGAAATACAAGCATGGTAATACAATGACATTATCAAAAACAAGTTGGATATGAATGCAATTTTTTTATTCTCTTTTTATCTCAGTTCTGCCCACGGAAGGGAAGTTGGGACAGATCCTCCCACATGGGAAACAACTTATCAAGATATTTTTCTTCACTTTTTAAAAGTTTAAACTCACCCAAATCCTAATTTTATTTAGCATTAAATTTTTACTATTAAACAAATACTTTTCTTCATTTATTTAAAGTTAAAACTCAACCTTTTTATCAACTTTAGGCCACTCCAATTTAATTACTTGTCTTACAAGCTTTTTTTGGAAAAAAAATCCTGTCAGACTCAAAAAAATAAAAGAAAAAAGTCGACTTTGGTGTCTTACGGACGAAAGTGGTTTTGAAATTTTTTGTCAGACTCCAAAAAAACAAAAAAAAAAAGTGATAGATTTAAGAATATTCATTGTTAGGGTGATTCAATCAACTTCAGGAATTTATAAATGCTGTAGTAGAACCTCATATTTGAGGATGTATATCTCCCACCCTTAAGGTTACAGGGATTAATTGATTTTGATTGATTTTATTAAGTTAAGAATAGGTTGTTAGAAACATCTCGCAACCAGTCCTAGTCAGCAGACTCTAAAAAAAAAAAAAAAAAACATTTTTCAACTTTTTTTTTTATTCCAAAATGGCTCATTTCCTGCCTCCTGAGCATGTAAGACAAGTAATTAAATTGGAGTGGCCTTAATTGAAATCTAAATCTTAAACTCAGATCCTGTATCCCAGTCCTTACCTTTCACTTAATAAGTAGTTCACCTATGTATGCTCTCACCTCCCCCCACCAAAAAAAAACCCTACCCCTCAGGTCGTAGTTTAGGAATGAAGAGTCAAGGTAATTTCTCGAACAAGTGAATCGAAGTTGACATCGAAATGCTTTCCCCTTAATTTGAAATTGAATTCTTTCCCCGGCCTCTATGAGAAATCTGCCTTAAGCCGTGTCGCCTATCCATGCTCTTGAGTTATCATAACAATACGAAAGAAAGCTTGTGAAGAAACCTGTGTCCCGATCGCCGCGAGAATAATTGCGAACGTCTACAGGTACATGATGAGGCCGATGAGTCATACAAGTCGATTCTTTCAGGAGCAACAGTCACATCAAAACGCGAAACTCTTCAGACGACAGGTATTACTATGAAAATCTCCCCCATTCACGGCGAGCGAAACTTGAATGTTCTCGGCGGTTCTCCCCCTATAGATAGTGCTCCGACTTCATCAGTGAACACGAAAACGCAAAATAAGATCAGAAGGTCATTGTGACAATGCGCTCTTCCAAAGGAGACTGGTGGTTACAGTGTGTCTTTTGAAAGGTGGATTACAGGTATGGTGACACATAGGACAGGTATCCGGCTGACGACATTGGACCACACTTGTTTCATTCATGCCATCAAGCGGATGGATTAAAGCCAAATTTGCTCCCACAACTTCAGCACTCCACCTTTTCATCAGTTCTCATTCCTCACATTTTCCCGATTGAAAAGCAATGATTACACTTTTTTAAAAAGCTGACATCGCTTAGAGATTTAAACGTGGTACATTTGAATGAGATGTTGACCACTTGTTTACGATAACAGTATGTTTACTTGAGAATCATGATGAGGGCGGAACCAGGACTACTGTGAAGGGGTTGTGTTTTGTATTAGGGGGGTGTTTTGACAAAGAGGTATATCTGTCTCATTGGTTTTAACCCTTATGCTGCTGTTGACTAACTTGGCCAATACGAAACGATCCAAAAAACCTAGAAAATGATTGAAACCCTAGCACTTGGGTACTCATCTGAGAGTACTCAGTGAGAGCAGCTATACAATGAATACCTATATGACAGGGTCTAGATGATTTTCAAACCAAACCAGACCAGTTTCATATCCTTTCCCTACTCATCCCAGCTAAAATATGACACATCTTCATATGTTCTAAAATCTTATGAATTATTAGCAATAAGCATTTTAGCTTCATATCCTTTCCCTACTCGTCCCAGCTGAAATCTGACATATGTGGTGTTGTCTTGTGAGGAGCTGTGACAATGCCAGAAGATGACATTGAAGATTGCTCACCTCGCTACCCCACGACATCCATCATACAGCGCGATGACAGCCGCCTTCTAGAACATTTCTATACACTACCACAACGGCGGCAAGCAAGAATGAATTCACACCAACAATATTCTATCTTCGTAGAAAATCAAAGCTTACAATGTTCTTTTTTATTTGTAAAGCAGCAAGACAAACAATAACATTTTCTTAAATTCAATTTTTTTCTTTTATCTGCGTAGAAAATCAAAGGTTAGGATAAGAAAAACATTAGCTTAGTTCAGGTTGTTTTTTGGAGAATAGATATGGATATGAGTAGTTTATTATCAGGAAACGAGATGACAACCCCCATTTAAAACATTTCTACACATGTACTAGCTAGAACATTTCTATACATGTACTAGCTAGAGCATTTCTATACATGTACTAGCTAGAGCATTTCTATACAAGTACTAGCTAGAGCATTTCTATACATGTACTAGCTAGAGCATTTCTATACAAGTACTAGCTAGAGCATTTCTATACATGTACTAGCTAGAGCATTTCTATACATCTACTAGCTAGAGCATTTCTATACATGTACTAGCTAGAGCATTTCTATACATGTACTTGCTAGAGCATTTCTATACATGTACTAGCTAGAGCATTTCTATACAAGTACTAGCTAGAGCATTTCTATACATGTACTTGCTAGAGCATTTCTATACATGTACTAGCTAGAGCATTTCTATACATGTACTAGCTAGAGCATTTCTATACATGTACTAGCTAGAGCATTTCTATACAAGTACTAGCTAGAGCATTTCTATACATGTACTAGCTAGAGCATTTCTATACATGTACTTGCTATAGAGCATTTCTATATAGGACAAATGAAATTAATTCCCTCAAAATATTTTGTCTTTAGATATAATGTAAGGTGTCAATTCTTTGTAATAGGTTAATGAGGAAAACTTGAATTTCCAAAATCCTGTCTGGGATTAATTCTTAAGGGAATTAAAAAAGACAATGTTCTATGTTTACAGAAAAATGATTTATTGAATAAACTTTTGTCAAACAAGAATGAAATACAGGGGCAGTAAAATTCACTTAATATCAATTTCGCGCATGTTACCATTCACATGCATTGAAAAGAGAAAGAGAAGTCTTTTAATTTTTGATATGAAGAGTTTATTTTGTCCAATATTCCTAAGGGAAATATGGGATAAGGGGATCTCTAAGCAATCTGTTCAAAGAATGTATGGACAAAAATAAACAATTCCTTCCCATAAATAAGCCTAGTTGACTCCTTCTTTCCCTCCTTTTTGTGTGTAGTATAATGTGAAATATGGGAAATTATCCACCTTGTAATAATGTGAACAATCGCCACACAGCCAGAACAATGCAGGACAACACCAAGGGGGTGCGGATCAGGGGTATAACCCACCCCTAGAACCCCACCGAACAAGGGCCCCCGCTGCACGCACAGTCTGCCGGCAAATAACACCCTACCCAACCCCAAAGATTTCTGGGTACGCACCGACAAAAGACATCAGACAGGTTGTGGTCACGCCAACTTTGACAGGTCAAACATGGGGTAAAAAAGAAGTCATGTGACCCTCGCCTCAGAGTCATCAGTCATGTGACCGAGGTGACAATGTAACAGGTTCAACAATCAGCATGGGTGCTCGTTTATTCACATTAGGCTATCAGAAATGAAAAATGGATTTTCAAGGGTGCTTTTCAGCTCACCTTTTCGACCCCTCCATTTAGATATAAACTTCAAGCAAATGATATCCTCATAGTGTCCAGCCAGTCAGGGGGTAGTTTGGAATGTAGTACGACTCAAATATCAGATGCTGATTTCATGGGATGTAAGGTACACATTCCGGCCATTGTCACTTAGCGGGTTAGCAAACGAGGATCTACTGGCATGTAACATGCACATTTCTAAGGTTGGCTCTATGATCAACACCAAGAACCCTTTTGGAAACCCATTTTTTACGGGGTAGTGTCATGCTATAACTGAGGATGTTTGTTACGGCATGTATTTTATCCATTTCTCATAAACATATATGATTGGTAACTTTTTTTCAAGCACACACACATATATTATCAAAGTTCAGTGAATGAAAGCCAGAGATCTTTAAAAGCATTTTAATGCGATACTCAAGTGATAAAGGGAGCATCAAAGGAGCAGACTCAGGATTTCTGTGTAGGGTTTTTTGTTCTGTATGAGGGGGTTCATTTAACTGGTGGGGGTCGTGGCTAACCTGACTAATATAAAATGATGCAAAATACTCATCTGAGAGTACTCAGCGAGAGCTTTCCAATGAATAACAACATGACAAGGTTAAGATGATTTTCAAAAATCGTTGTGTATTTGTGTATAGATGAAAGTATAGCCTCAGCATTGGATTGGTTCAACAAAACTAGTGAAGAGTGGCATTTCAGTAAGAAAATCAACACTTGAATTGTAACAGGGGTTCATTGAATACCATCTGAATCCATAGTTGTCAGCAAGTGGTTGAACTATTCTACAGAAGTCGCAAATGAGATCTGGCCAGAGCCTTTGCCAGGATTTAAAAAATGCATGTCTGAAACCGCAATCTGAAAATTTGTGCCTATCCAGATTTAGCTACTCCATATATCAACTATATCTAATGCTTTTGTGTCAAAATGGACAACTTACACTCCATCCATGTCCGAAAAGATGATTTCTTATGAAAATATTTGGTTATTACCTAAAACAAAAGTCTTAATCGAAAATACTTTAGAGAAACTTTTGCTTATCTGAAAAGGAGTTTTTCCAGAAATTCCCTGTCCAAAAGACAGACAGAAAAGGTCACGACTCAAGTCAAGGGAGCAAGGTATACTTTTATGCCAGGTTCTCATTCTCCCTCTTCCATCTGTCTGATGGGAGAATTTTCAGTTCTCTCTTGGTTCTGGGAGGACCCGAGCAACTGGTATGGAGATAATTGCAAGGGTCGAAAGGGCAAGGGATAGTTTTTTGAGTAGGTGTCAAATGATGGTTGGATTGCATGTGTAGCTCTACTAGAAAACTGTTAAGCTAAAACGCAACAGACAGCGGCCGTGTACCGGTCGACAAAAACCAGCATGGGGAACCAGCGGTCAATCATACAACAAAAACCTGCTCGGCTCTACAAAATGACCCTCCATAAATCAAGCGCAAATTTTTCCTACATAAAGATGTTAAGCCTTGAATGTGTAAGTGGACGTAAAACGGCTGCATTGAATGACCTATTAAGAGCCACAAATCAGACAAGCGGTCAATGTCCCACAATTATGCATGGTCACAGGTTGTATTTTTTAGCCACCGCTGACCACTAAGTGAGCAGTGGTCTGAGTGGAGTGACCACCTGTGACAGACAGCAAGCTTGACCGGCGTCCGGAGTGAGAAGCCAGATGCCTCACGAATGATAATATCTGATTTTTGCTATTAACCCACATACTAATGGTGGCAAATTTTGCCAATACAAAATAATGCAAAAAAACCTTAAAAATGACTGAAACCCTGGCAAGAGCTATCTGATGAATACCAACATGACAGGGTTTAGATGTTTCTCTAAAATCTTTGACTGCTTGTTCTATGGATGAAAGTAGCCTCTACATTAAAAGGGTTATGAAGCATCATGCGGGCAGCGGACAGGAGAGGAAAATTTATGCTAACTTTGCCGTGCTTCGCAGGATAATGGTCGTCGATGTTTATGCTTACAAAGTACAGTGATTAGCACAACTCATAGCTGCCCATTATCCCCGCACAGCCCGGGCAGGTGGGCCTGTCCTGGCCCTCGATAAAAGTCCCCCTCTCTCAAAGGGGTGCTGTCGAGAGATCGGAGATAACTTCATACGCTCACAAGTGCTGGAGCTGACATCTGCAGCCTGCACACTCTGAGAGACATGATTTTTAAACCCTTAAATGCTTAACCCTTCCAATGCTGAGGATACTTTCGTCTAAAGCACAAGGATGCAAAGATTTTTAGTGAATACCAACATGACAGGGTTTAGATGGCTTCAGAAATCATTTTTGTCCTTGTTTTTTCGATGAAAGTATCTTTAAATTAACCCATTCATTCCTCACATAAATCGTGACAAGTGTTCCGGCTAAACCTTTAACACTTTTGAAAATAACACAAATTCATGAAATATCTGAAGAGAGTTATGTGTTGAATTTTGATAACCATTTCTCCTTCAGATATTTTTTTTTTGTAAAATAGTGAATTTCACCAAAATAGTGAAGAGGTATTTTCCAATAAAAATATCTGGATCTCTGCTACTTCTCAAAATTTAGTTATTCTCAAAAAGAATCTAATTAGGCCAAAAAGATATTTGCAAGACAACCAGACCTTTTTGAGTACCACAGGTACCATTAAAAACAAATATCTTGCACCCAGAAATCCATTATCTGCTACTTATAACTATGCACCTGCACGTCAGAGAGGGCTGAAGATTATACCAGGACGTTTTTGAATTTTTAAGTACGCCAAATTCTGAAAGAAACATCTGTTCATTTTTTGTGCCCTCATTGCATATATAAAAGAGTAAGTGAAACCCTTTCACATGTAGAGACTCTGACCATCTGGATCGATAAATGCTAGCTCACAAAGGAAGACATATACTTTCTGTTACATATCAACATACATAGAGAAAACACACATATATCTATGTATCAATGTATGTATCTATCTATCTGTAAATATATATGCATATATATATATATATATATATATATATATATATATATATATATATATATATATATATATATATATATATATTTATATATATATGTATATATATATATATGTGTATCTATGTATGTATCTATAATCTATCTATCTATCTATCTATATATATATATATATAAATACATATATATATATATATATATATATATATATATATATATATACATATATATATATATATATATATATATATACATATATATATATATATATATATATATATATATATATATATATATATATATATATATATATATATATATATATATATATATATATATATATATATATATATATACATATATATATATATATATATATACAGGTGAACTTGGATATGACGGACTCAATGGGACCAGGAAAATTGGTACACGTATACATATGACGAATAATTGATATGCATCGAACTGGGTGGTCCGTCATAATTCCAAGTTCACCTGTATATACATATATATATATATATATATATATATATATATATATATATATATATATATATATATATATATATATATATATATATATATTATGTATATATGTATGCATATAAATATGTGTGTGTGTGTGTGTGTGTGTGTGTGTGTGTGTGTGTGTGTGTATAGATATACATGTGTGTGTATGTTTTTACACATGATACAATAATTCATTTCCAAATTATGAAAATTTTCAGATTTCTAAGGTCAACAATAAATGCATCCCAGAAAATACTCCATTGGAAAAAAGGGTAGTACAGTTCCCATGACCATTATCATCATCAAACCTATGAATTTGAACTAAAATGTTTATCTGACCAAAAAACTAAAATAAACTCCAACTAAAAAAATGACTATTTTGAAACCATGTTGAAAAGTAAGGCTTAACAAAAACTAAATTTCTGCTCAATTACAACAGATGCAAAAGAGGTTGATGATAACAAGTTCGGATCCTATAAATTTTCCACCAATTAGGAGAGAGTCGAAGGCGGACATTTTATTGGCATCTTCTCACCTTGTGGTGTAGACTCGCCATCAGAAGATGCTCCAAGCCACGAGAGATGGGCAACAGATGTCTCCAAGTACCGCCAGCACTGAGAGGGTGTCCATGCCAACACCCTCGCCCTACTGCCCCTCTTGGACCATAATGCATCTACAGCAACCCTTTCATTCCCAAAGAGCAACACAATAGCTGTACCAACACCCTCAACCCACTGCCCCTCTTGGACCACAAGGCATCACTTTATCAACCCTTTCATTCCCAAAGAGCAACACCACCAGCCCGCTGCCCCCTCTTGGACCACAAGGCATCACTTTATCAACCCTTTCATTCCCTGAGAGAGCACAAGAATGGCTGTCCATATATGCAAACACCCTTGCCTCATGCCTGTCTAGCCTTATGATACACCTCTTTATTAACCCTTATGCTGCTGGTAGACAATTTAGCAAATACAAAATGAGGCAAAAACCCTGCAAACTCATCACTTAATCCCTTGCATATGGGTACTCATCTGAGGGTGCTCAAAGAGAGCTATCTAATGAATAACAAAATGGCAGGATTTGGATGGTTTTCATAAGTCCTTACCAACCCAATATCTGCAATAAAAAAGTCTGTGCTTTGCACAGAAGTAGGCTCAGCATTGGAGGGGCTAACCTATTCACCTGTGGGTGAAGCCTAGGTTTCTAGGCTGCCATATATGTACTTTTTCTGTATTTTTCTGATATCAGGCACCAAATGGTTAAGTGGCCAGAGTGGCCAAATTAGTTCAAATTTTTCAACAGGTGAATGGAGTACTCAGTTGTTGAGTGAAACCACCAATTCTAAGGCAGGGGGACCAGGTAGTGCCATCTATCTGCCATTGGCAGTATACTACACCACACTGGTTAGACTACTCAGAAGGGAATTTCAACATTTATGGGACTAGGAGCCTAGTCTACCCAGGGTGCAGGGGCCTTCACTGACAACCGAGTGACCCAAGACGGACTGCTCACTGATCACTGCCCGGGTTTGAACCCAGCTTGGTACATGTGAGAAAGTTGCCAGTGATTTGGAGTTATAGGTGGTAATTTCTATTTTTCTGTGCACTATACAGCTGGTTTGCCTTGAAGAAAAAAATTATGATAAAACAAAATTTTATATTCCAAGGCTGGTTCTTTAAGATTTGTTTTTAATAAAAAATTCTGCATAATTAAAGAACCATTCGAAACAATATTTCAAAGGAGAAATGTTGAACAGAATGCAAAAAAATATATAGACTTTCTTATATCTATATCTATCTATCTATCTATCTATCTAAATATATATCTATATCTATCTATATATATATATATATATATATATATATATATATATATATATATATGTATGTATATATATATATATATATATATATATATATATATATATATATATATATACATATATATATATATATATATATATATATATATATATATATATGTGTGTGTGTGTGTGTGGGTTTATATATATATATATATATATATATATATATATATATATATATATATATATATATATATATATATATATATATATATACAAAATAATCTCTATGGCTATATTTTTCTTGCTTGTCGTACCACTGTGTATGAAGTATAAAGTGCAAATGTGAACAACCAAACAATGAGGACATTCTTTTCTCAAAATTTCACAAATTATGTTTCACGTGAATCCTACACAAGTTGGGCTGTTAAATCCCAGAAATTGTAGTATGTAATAAGTATGTATAAGGACCAGACCACCTGGTGTCTCTAGGGCTGAATTGGAATGGTGGGTGTAAACTGCAAGATGTGATTTAATTAAAGACTCTGACTTGAAATGATAGGGCCAGTTCTTAATTGCCATCCCAGAAAGACGGATCCATCATAATGTATTATAGGAACCTGGTCATCTCACCAACATATGCTGACCAATGGCAACCTGTTCACCGGCCAACACCTTCATTCATCACCTGTAATTATGCTACCTGCCGGGCCCGCATTGTGCGCACACCAGTGGTAATAATGTAGTAAAGTCATGGGGCGGAGGAGTGCTCATTTTGTGTGCGAAGTCACTGCAGTGCCACCTGGTGACAACTATTGTAATTGGTGCTTGTTGGACTACGTAACCGGTTGCGATCACACCTGTTTCAATAGGAAGGTCTACGGCTGGAAGGTCAGTGATACAATGACACACACACACACACACACAAAAGCAACGTTAACCTTAACCCTTATTCGGCTGGTAGCTAATTTGGCCAATACGAAATTATAATACAAAAAAAATCTGAAAAATGACTGAAACCCTAGCTATCAAATGGGTACTCATCTGAGAGCGCTTAGAGAAAGCTATCCAATGAGTACCAATATGACAGGGTTTAGATGGTTTTCAAGAATCTTTGCGTCTTTGTGCTTTGGACGAAATAGCCTCAGCGTTAGAAGGGTTAAATGCAATTTCTCACCTGTATTCGTCACTTTTAACTCTTTACCTTGCCCTGTTTGACACCTGTAGGGGTACCAACACCCTACCCAAACCCACTCGGCATGGGACCATGGTCTAATTTGCTGAAATTATATGGTCAGGGATGTCCATGCTTTTTGGGCCATGTCAGTCCATTGTGACGAGCGAAACCCCCCCTGAGTGGACTTTGTCACTTTTGATGTCTAAGAGTCCACAATGGGGAGTAATTACGAGGAATGGGACAGTGACAATGCCGCTACCCGCTGGCCAGGTAAAAAGGCACCCCCTAGGAGCCTTCTACCTGTTGCTGAAGACAGGTCCTCACACCTGAGATCTTACCTGTCCAGGTGCGCTAAGTAGTTCGTTACCCTTTGTGCCCACCTAGAGACCCCAAAGAACCCATTCACCTCCACCCTCTTCATAGAACTGGACACTACCATTCAGAAAAAAAAATCCACTCTCCACTTGCATTCAGCAACATCTGTGACTTACTCAGGCAATATACATGTTCTGTATACCTCACTAATAACTGTGGCCCAGTAATCTGAATATCACACAAAAATGAACCTGTACATTACACATCGTCTACAGGTGATCATATCAGATGTGCTGCTTAGCGCTGACTGGTGATACACATTAAAGTGCAAATCACAGGGTGCGCTTTTTTTCATTGTTGCGGGATGATTACTCGGCATCAGAAGTCGTGGATCGTGTAACAACCCCTGTGAGATAAAATTTCAGTGGTTCTTTTAAGTACATGTGATTAACGTCTACAGTATGGTCCGATGGGAAAAAGAAACCCAGTCCTAAACGTTAACCGCGGGCACACAGACATGTGGTCATCAAAGAGATTTTGCCATGACTACAATTAAACTGTTCTCCATGCAAATAATGAGTATGCTGTGTGATTCTGATGATATATTAAATGGCTCAAATTATAACTGAAATGATTTAAGTACATGTGGTATTTTGGGGACTTCAAAAATGTAGGTATTTTTTCCAAAGTAATATTCTTGAACAGCTTTATCAAACTTACCTTTATATTTTTGTAATGATTGTTGTTGGTGTTGTTGTTATTTTCATTTGTTTCACTTGTCCTTAAGTAAAATATTCTTTTAATGATATGTAAGAGGAACATTACTGTCATTGTTGCTATTATTATTATTGTTATTGTGGTAGATCTTATTATTCATGATTTTATCTTATTTTTTCTTTGATGACATATCCATGCATATCAGATGCTAAATAATACAATGTCATAGTTGCTTTTTTGTTGTTGTTGCTTGTTATTATTGAGGTTATTATAATTATTATTAGTATAATCATTATTATTATCATTATTACTAGTATTATTATCATTTTCATTATTGTTATCATTTATATCATTATTACCATTATCATATTATTATTATCATTATTATTATTATTATAATTATTATCATTATTATGATCACTATTATTACAATCATTATCATTATAACCATTATTATCATTAATCATATATCATTATTATAATTATAAATATTATTATTATTATTATCATTATTATTATTATCATCATCATCATCATCATCATCATCATCATCATTATTATTATTATTATTATTATCATTATTATTATTATCATTATTACTTTTATTATCATTATTATCACTATTAACATTATCAACATTTTTATCATTATTGTTGTTGTTGTTGTTGTTGTTGTTGTTTTATGGTAACTATAATGCCATGGTATGCTTATCCTTATCATTGGTTTGGTTGTCACAGCAAAGGTAGATTAGCCGACCATGCAATGATCTTTTTGTGAAATTGTTTTTTTACAAAATTTGTTTTGTTGCTTCTTTTGTTGTTATTTAATCACTGCTCAACTTGGCCCACCTTTTCATTTGGCTGTTTATCCTGCAATGATGATACACTCTGTGAAGCCTGAAATCATGGCACAATATTACATCAGCTTAGAGCCCAGCCCTGTAATCCACCATGACTTCCGCAATTAAGATGCCACTAGAAGACCAGTTACACCTGTTGAACTGCTTTTCCCTATGCAAATACATCCAGGGATAACTGAAACACGGCCCTAGAATATAATGGTCATTAGATAGAGGTGAATCCCTCTCAAGAGACTCATACAAAGTAAGCCTGGATATTATAAGTGAGCATTGAATATAGGTACCTCTACTCTGAAAGAAGTATAGATCTATTCATATATCTCCCGTAAATGTAATGGGCATTAGATATAGGTGAATCTCTCTAAAGAAAGTCCTACACTAATTACGGACATAGTGAGCATTGAAGATAGGTACCTGATGCTAAAGAAAATATAGGCTTATTCTGATGTTAAAATGTAATGAGCATCAGATATAGTTAAATCCCTAAGAAGAAAGTTCTAACCTAAGTAATTAAGTACAAACATAATGAGCATTACATACAGGTAAATCTGCCTGAAGGAAGTCCAGAGTTACACAGATGCCAGCCTGAAATATATTAGCACAGGGTACAGGTAAATCCTTCTGAAGGAAGTTCCAAGATAAGTAATTAAGTATGTACATAATGAGCATTACATACAGGTAAAGGGAAGTCCAGAATTACACAGATGTTACCCTAAAACAAAAGAGAAAAGGATACAGGTAAATCCCTTGAAGGAAGTCTTGAGTTACATAGATGCCAGCCTTAAGAATATGAGCAATGGATACATGCATGAACTTCCCGACTGAAGGATAAGTGATTAAATATGAACATAATGAGCATCAAATACACGTAAAATCCCTCGAAGGAAGTCTAGATCGAGTTACACAGATGCCAGCTTAATGATAAGTAATTAAGTATAAACGTAAGTAGTATCAAATACAGGTAAGTATCAAACACCTCTGAAGGAAGTCTAGAGTTATACAGATGCCAGCCTGAAACACATATGCAATGACTTTAGGTACACCCCTTTGAAGGAAGTTGAAGCCTAAGTTATTAAGTATAAACATAATTAGCATTACCTACAGGTAGATCCCCCTTAAGGAAGTCTAGAGTTACACAGATGCCAGCCTAAAACATAGGAGCAATGAATACAGGTGACACCCTCTGAAGAACGTTCCAGGGTAAGTATCTGAGTATGAACATAATGAACATTACATACAGGTAGATCGTCAAGAAGGAAGTCAGGGATTATATATACAGATGCCAGCCTAAAAAAAGGAGCAAAGGATACAGGTGATATACTCCCTCTGAAGGATGACATGTCCAAGCAGGATTATAAGGTAATTAAGTAGGAACCATAATTGGTATCAATTACAGGTTGGTCACTTGGAATTAACCCTTCCAATTCTGAGGCTACTTTCGTCCAAGGCACGAAAACGCAAAGATTTTTGAAAACAATCTAAACCCTGTCAAGTTGGTATCCATTGGAAAGCTCTCGCTGAGCACTCAGATGAGTACCCATGTGCCAGGGTTTCGGCCATTTTTGTGTTTTTTTGCATCATTTTGTATTGGCCAAATTAGCCAGCAGCAGCATAAGGGTTAAGGAAGTCCAGGATTATACAGATGCCACAACAGGACAGATGCCTAAGACATTACATGAGCATCAGATACATGTACAGGTAAATTCATCTGAAGGAAGTTCAAGGATAAGTAATTAAGTATTAATATAATGGGTATCAAATACATGTAGTCTCCTTTGAAGGAAGTCCCGGATTATACAGATGCCAAAAGATGACAGATGCATAAAACATTACATGAGCATCAGATACATGTACAGGTAAATTCATATGAAGGAAGTTCAAGGATAAGTATTAATACAATGGGTATCAAATACAGGTAGATTCCTTTGAAGGAAGTCCCGGATTATACAGATGCCAGATGCTTAAAGCGTTACATGAGCATCAGATATATGTACAGGTAAATCCCTCTGAAGGAAATCTGGGTTAAGTAATTAAGCAGGTGATTGTTCTGGATAAAGAATGGGATTAATCCAGGTAGCTCAGGTGGGCTGGTACCTGAATAGATGCAAGCAGGCGGATTGGTAATTAAAGGTATTGTTATAATGAAGATCACCTTGATACAGTCTGAATCACAGTACTGCTGTGATGTCGCCATACCAGAGCACCCGGCGCCAATGAAACCCCTCGTTTGGGGCAACAGGGTGCAAATAAAGGGGTTTGTACCCAGGTGCCAACAGGGCATTAGGTATGGGCCATAGGGCAGAAAATTGGGGTGGTGATACCCTAAGATATAAATCTAGTTCATTTGTGGGGCCATTGTGGGTACCAGGACAGGTGAGGGGGTCCGTACCACGTTAGGGTACCTAACAAGGGTGTTTTCAAGTTCACTAGAGGGTACCCTCTGTCACAGCTGGGCTTAGGGTGCTTGAAAATTAGGCTCGCATAGACATCAGGGTATCTGCCTGCTGATTCCTAAAGTCTTTGTCTGTGTGTCTCACAAAGAGAGATTGGGGTGTTTTCGAGTGTTTTAGATACATGGGTACAATGGGGTAGCCTTAGGGGGATTTGGCAGAACAGAAAGGAGCCCATCTCAAGAGTTGGGCTTATTTTTTCACCAGGAAAGAATAAAACCTGAGTGTCAGTGCACCAGCCTAAGCCTAACAATGGGAAAGATTCCCCTTAACACTTGGAACATGACTGTCAGTGCACCAGCTTGGGATGCTGGGAAGAAAATGGGGAAATTATTTAGGTTTTAAAACATGAATTAGGAATGGTGTTGGAGAGACACAGATGTCTGCTGAAACAAACGACAAAAGAAATTCCAAATGAAGAAGAGGAATGCCATTAAGTCATTACTGTTTGTGTACACGTTAAGTTTCTCTGCGTAATATATGTTAAAACAGAATTTTTCATTTTAAGCAATACCTTGTAAGAATTAATGTTTTTCATAACATAAAAAACAGCTTTTAATTGTTTTCATCAAATAATACCAAAAATCTCCAAAACATCTGTAGATAAGTGAAAAAGAAATGAAAATCTAGTTAACTTTGATGGCATTTATTCTTGCAGTCACCAAAAATCTCTTACTATTTCAGTGAATCTTTCCAAGACTGACTAGTTTACCTTTTTGAATTTCTTTAAGAGAAAAATGTTTATCAGAACTCTATATGATTAATTCTCCTTCAAACCTATGCTTTATGTAAATTACTTTCAACACTCTTATATGATCCAGATGACACTTTTCAAGGGGAATTTGTACATGGGTATGTATAAGTACATTAAGTTTGATTAGGTTTCAAACATACTTATCATTTTCAAGGTTATTTTCTTTATAGCTGAATTACCAATAGACAAACAGGCATATCCTCAATCCTTTATATGTTATGGCCACTTAGTTGGAGTTTTAGTGTTGTTTTACGTCTGATTGCGGTTGTTATTTGATGACCATTACATGTGGTCATCGGAAGCCTGAGCAGTTTTATACCCTTCTAATACCCTCGCAACCAGCACCCCTCAGTTCACATGGCGTGCCACAGACAGACAACGGTACCCCCAACAATACCCTTTAACTGTACAGGGTGCCCTGACCCTTGACAAACCCTTTGGGCTGTGTCGGCGGCGGGCGCAATGGAGGGTGTCCGCTGCCCCGGTAGTGGTACCCGTGCAACCCGTGTTTCTCGCCAGACACGCTGACACCGCAGGTCGCAGCAGGCTCTGACCACTCCCACGGAGCAGAAAATTAATCTTGTGTCCTACAACCTGCCTCCAAATACGAATTGTGTCAGCGCAAAGTGGACATCTGTGATTCTGTGGACGCTAAAAGGGCGACCAACTGGCATGGCACAAAACCCTGTATGTACAGGGTAATTCACAGGGTCACTAGTATTAGGGTATTAGAGGACTAGGTGGGAGAGGGAGAGTGATGGGATACCCACACTATACCCACTACACCTGCTACCCCCCCCCCCCCTAGTATTAGGGTACTAGAGGACTAGGTGGGAGAGGGAGAGTGATTGGATACCCACACTATACCCACTACCCCTGCCACCCCCCCCCCCCCCTAGTATTAGGGTATTAGAGGACTAGGTGGGAGAGGGAGAGTGATTGGATACCCACACTATACCCACTACCCCTGCCACCCCCCCCCCCCCCCCCTAGTATTAGGGTATTAGAGGACTAGGTGGGAGAGGGAGAGTGATTGGATACCCACACTATACCCACTACCCCTGCCACCCCCCCCCCCCCCCTAGTATTAGGGTATTAGAGGACTAGGTGGGAGAGGGAGAGTGATGGGATACCCACACTATACCCACTACCCCTGCCACCCCCCCCCCCCTAGTATTAGGGTATTAGAGGACTAGGTGGGAGAGGGAGAGTGATTGGATACCCACACTATACCCACTACCCCTGCCACCCCCCCCCCCCCCCCCCTAGTATTAGGGTATTAGAGGACTAGGTGGGAGAGGGAGAGTGATGGGATACCCACACTATACCCACTACCCCTGCCACCCCCCCCCCCCCCCCTAGTATTAGGGTATTAGAGGACTAGGTGGGAGAGGGAGAGTGATGGGATACCCACACTATACCCACTACCCCTGCCACCCCCCCCCCCCCCCTAGTATTAGGGTATTAGAGGACTAGGTGGGAGAGGGAGAGTGATGGGATACCCACACTATACCCACTACCCCTGCTACCCCCCCCCCCCTAGTATTAGGGTATTAGAGGACTAGGTGGGAGAGGGAGAGTGATGGGATACCCACACTATACCCACTGCCCCTGCTACCCCCCCCCCCCCCCCCTAGTATTAGGGTATTAGAGGACTAGGTGGGAGAGGGATAGTGATGGGATACCCACACTATACCCACTACCCCTGCTACCCCCCCCCCCCCCCCCCCCTAGTATTAGGGTACTAGAGGACTAGGTGGGAGAGGGATAGTGATGGGATACCCACACTATACCCACTACCCCTGCCACCCCCCCCCCCCCCCCCCCCCTAGTATTAGGATATTAGAGGACTAGGTGGGAGAGGGAGAGTGATGGGATACCCACACTATACCCACTACCCCTGCTACCCCCCCCCCCCCCCCCCCCCCCCCAAACATCACAGATAAATCAGTGCACTAAATGACTAACACCACAATCCTACGCTACACTGGTCAGCTAACCAGTGTGCCTTACCAATGTAGACAAAGTGACCAATATGTATTTAGAGTAATGACCCTTAGGCTAGACATGTCAACTCTCTCCCCATCAGAGTCTTGACCATGCATGGCTAGCAGGCAAAAAACACAATGACTCTATCACTTAGCCCACTTATAGAGCTTGCATTAACAGCTAATAAATTTGACTATTTGGGCCAGATAACTTGTTGATTAAAACATTTGAAGGAGACATATCAAACAAAACAAATTATTAAATAAATCGTCCAATGTTTTGCTGATTTAAATTATTTATTTTTAAGTTATTTTCAGCATCTAGAAAAGACTGGACAACAGTTATTACATAGAGGGACTTCATTCAAATGACTTGAATTTCTACCTAAAAATAGTACAGGAGAATGTAGAAGGGATATACTTCGTTAGGTATGGTTTCAATGAAAAGAGAAGTTTACCCTTGCTGAAGAATCAGTCAAGATATCATATTTCTCAGGTACGATGTAAAATTTTTGTGAAATAATTTTTATCTAAAATCAAAGAATTTTTTTTTTATTATTTTTGGAAAGAAAATATTCTTATCAATAAAAGTTTGGATTTGGAACTAAACAGGGAGTCAAATATCTAAATCCTTTAAGTTCTCCTTTATATTGACCCAAAGGTTTGGCTTTCAACAGATCCTGCCGAAACGTAAGTCCCATATCTAAATCCTGAATCCATTTATACACCATTCCTGAAAATATCTAAATCCTCAAAGTGTTTTTATATCAACCCAAAAGTTTGGCTTTGGCTCTGCAGAACCAGATGCCTCACATCTAAATACTGAAACATTTTTACACCATTCCTGAGAAAGCCTGATGTTCATCAAGACTCCTGCGACAGCTGATGTCTTATCATCTCCCAAGATAATAGAGTAGCCCAAGTAACCAGATCTACCTCCAAGTGTCCCGAGATGACCAAGACACAACAAAAAAATCAAACAAAAAAAATGACAAAAGCCCCCCCCCCCCCCCCCTCTCCTGATTTGTACATGTACCAGGTGGTTTGAAAATGGCGCAACAAGAATGCTGTCAGTATCTCCCGGATACCTTTGCATCTGTTCTGTGCCTTAACAATAGGGTACAAGATCTCGTCATAACAACTGCCTCCTGACGACGTATCTTCATCAGCCATCTGCCAAGCATACTTGGTTGCCACCGAGATAGTCATCATCACCGACAGCCAATAAGATCATTTTCTACCTCTGTCTATGAAGATGAGGTGCATTGTAATCATCTATTGTTTTCTGGTACAGGTGTGCACCCACTACCTGCTAATTACCTGATCGATTTCAAGGTATGCAAACAATTATCTTCTAACGGTTCTGTTGAATCCCAGCCAACACTGAATATCTGATATCAATCATAGATTATCTGATAATCATAACAGGAGGATCATGGTTTATGCAAGAACTTTTGATTTTTGTAGAAAACAATTCTGTCTGAAATTTTCAAGTTAATCATATGTTTATTAATGGTTTTGTTGCATCATAGCCAACACAGAGAATCTGATGTCATAGATTATCAGATAAATATAACAATAGCTCTGAAGGATCATTCAGAACTTCTGACTTTTGTAGAAAAAAGTTTGTGTTCTGGAATGATTGAATCCCAGCCAACACAGACTATCTGATAGTATAGACTATCTAATAATCATTCTGGGGGATCATCCATTCTAACTTTTGTAGAAAAAGAGTCAAAATCTGGCAATTTTTCTAAAAAGCTGACACTACCTGGATCTGTTTGGAAATTTAAATACCCTGTATCTTAAAGTATATCCAGATTAGCCAGGGCTATCTGGTATGCACCCTCTCTATATACAGAGAATTAGATCCCCTGTCTGCAATACCTTAATCAAACAGATGTAACTAGAATGTCAGTATTGGCCCCAAAAAATGAATGTATTCCCTAATTGCCAGGGTCCTAGCCAGGATTTGGAAACTGGGTGCCCAAATTGGCAATTGTAAAATTTTTGGCGTCCAAATCTTAAGGGTAACCACAATTAATATACTCAGTTTTCATAAACATGTATAAACTTATCAAAATAAGGCATGATATCCTTATACAATATCATGGGAGTTATATGGAGATGAAAATATTCAATTATATGCATGAAAGTAACATTTAAAGAAATTTCTAACAAAAAATTTGGGTGTCCTGAGGGGGGCTATTAAGGGTTTGGGTGTCCGAAAAGACACCCAGCAGACGCCCTGCTGGCTAAGACCCTGCGAGGAGTAGCTGCCACAATAATGAAAAGTTCGGAACTATAGGAATGCTATTCTATTAATAAACCCTCTCAACTACTGTTATGCAATCTAGCATGAAATGTTATACTATGATATACTCAATTATACATTTTGCTGGAAAAAGTTGATTCATCTTAAATGATACCATTATTGCAAAAAAGTTTATTTATATGAAATAATACAATCCTATTTTCATGTTGCTTCATGTTTATTCATCTAAAAGTATATATTTCCTTTATTTCAGTTCTTCAAATGCCAAACAAAAGATTCTATAAAGCTTTTTGAGATATCTTTCAGACAAATCCAGACATTGATGTAGACACCCACAAGATAAACAAAAACAATATAAAAGGCGGAGACATAATTCTACCAATTTTCACAAGAAACAATGGCTGTGCAAGGTACCCTGGTAAATATGTTTGAAATGATGTATATAGAAAGATATAAATTTCTCATGACTAGGTTCACAATAAACTGAAAGGTCGAGAGGGTGCAGAGAATAAGTGCTGTCAGTGGGCAGAAGGATGGTCACTTCTATGTCCAGTGGCTGGAATTAACGAGCTTGTTGTTATGATGCAGCCCAGGTGAGCGTGAGGTTAGTACTCAGGGATCACAGGGTTCACTTGGGATGAGATTAGTTCACTCACAATACTCTGCAACCTTAAATGCTGTGAATGTAAAATGTTCTCTGTCTCTATCTCTATGTCTGTCCTCTCTCTCTCTCTCTCTCTCTCTCTCTCTCTCTCTCTCTCTCTCTGTCTTTCTCTCTCTCTCTCTCTCTCTCTCTCTCTCTCTCTCTCTCTCTCTCTCTCTCTCTCTCTCTCTCTCTCTCTCAGTCTCTCTCTCTCTCTCTCTCTCTCTCTCAGTCTCTCTCGCCCTCTCTCTGTCTCTGTCTATCTGTCTGTCTCTCTCTCTCTCTCTCTCTCTACATACATACATATCTATTTATTCAGAGAGGAAGAGAGAGAGCAAGAGAGAGAGAGAGAGAGAGGAGAGAGAGAGAGAGAGAGAGAGAGAGAGAGAGAGAGAGAGGAGGAGAGAGAGAGAGAGAGAGAAAGAGAAAGACTACGAGACACTGTGAAGAACTTGACTTTTGGAACCAATTACCTGTATACCAAACAATGATTATCAAGCAACTACATTCAGTGACTACTTCCCCTGATGTGGTAATACCCACAGGCCTCGAGCGTATCTACCTGTACAACATCCCTCCTACACTGGGTGTCATCTTCATCTACCTGTAGGCATTGTATTTGTTACCAATGACACATAATCTTTCCATTACCCCATCTACAGAGAGGGGCTGTGTTATACGGAGACGGGACGTTCCTCCGTTTACAACGCTCACTCTGTGTGGCATCTAAAGCGCTTAACTGATCTCGTTCGCTCTCAATACGACCAAATGAGATCAAATCCTCGTGTCAAATCGGAGCAGAAAGCCTTTCTTCACCAGAAATAGCGCTGCAGGGAAAAGAATGCAGGATTAAAGTCAGGCCACCGTCAGTTCCTGGGAATATTTTCATCATCCCCATTTCCCTGGGTTACAGACACCATTCATACTCATAGATGGTCCCTAAGAAAAGTAGACCTTGATGGTATCGTACATGATGAATATGTTATAATTTTGAAACATTTGTATGGAAGTTTTTTATTAGTCTGATTGACATTTTGTCTTTGTTATCTACTTTTTTTTTGAGATGGTGGTTTGATCACAAAGTATCCAAAAGTATTCAGGTAATTTGGTAATGAAATGGTCAAAGCTTCAATGTCTAAGTAAGTGACTAGAATTATAAAATTGAGAAACTTTAAGTGAGTCAGCAAAGTTGTAAGCTCTTAATATTAGGCCTGCTACATATCAAATGAAACTGTTTTGGGCGCGTGTTTTTGGCAAACTCTTTTTTAAGGACTGATTCCGACTGAACCACTTGTTTCAAAATTAAAGTGTATAGCAAGCTAAGTTTATATCAATGACCCTAAATTCATATCCATGTTGTATATAGTGTAAAGTTTTGATGCCAATGTATATGGCTATATCAATTTATGTCCATTTAGTTCATGAATGATTTTAACCTTTTCTCTGCTGTAGTCCAATATATTAGCACCAGAAAATCAATCCATATAAAAGGTGACTTATACTTAAGATTAAGCAATAGTAACCACGTAGATAAAACTGTTGCAATTGTTCTAAGCGTCGATAGAAAAATCTTTCGTTACATATACATGTAGCCTTAGTATATCCCTTTCAATGCAGAGGCTATTTTTGCCCAAACACAAGGACATGAAGATTTTTGAAAACCATCTAAACCCTGTCATATTGGTATTCATTGGATAGCTGTCGCTGAGTACTCTCAGATGAGTACCCATTTGCCAGGGTTTCAGTGATTTCTCAGGATTTTTGCATCATTTTGTATTGGCCAATTTAGCCACCAGCAGCATAAGGGATAATACATGTAGTGATAGTCGATCCCTCCCAGAATAGAGAAATACAGAACAGATCTCCCTGTTATAATAGATAAATAATCAGACCTCAACATTCCTACAAATCCTTGGGTCTCCAAATAAAACTCCAATTAGTAACAGATTTGGTAGATTCTCCTAATCCAAACTAAACAATATCGATTGCTGTCAAAACATGACAAAATGCATCCCTGGGCAGTTGAGGGAGCCTCCACAGACAGCTGCCCTGTCACTTGATTAAACTTGAGGGTATTAAAACAATACCCGAACCCACTTAGGGTACGCCAGCACCCTGGCAGGTAGAAAGAAGTATGTTGGTTCAGGTGAATTGAGGAAGAGATTTAAATGCTCTGTTTACTCAGGACTTGTAATTGCTATTGACACTTTAGCTGATCTGTGGACTGGGGGGCTAATTGCCACTGATACCCGAACCCCTGGGATACCCTAGGCACTTCTAGGGGGTGTTTCTAGGGGTTTCTAACTGAACCCTACATAATTTAAGATATGTCATCAAAAGTCAATTTTCTCTGATTTTGTCTTTTTTTTTATATAATAGCACACCCTACTTCTGAATCCTGTATTTACTCTCAATATCCAACTTTTTCTAATCTTATCTGATAAAAAACTTCTTTTCTAAAACATAGGCCACTTATCCTAAGATGATACAGGTGATCCAGCATATCTTTATGGTCAAAACACCCCGTTTCCTTACAAATAGTTTAACAAAAAGGGGAGGCTTCACTCAGACACTCTGAAATCCTTATTTCCTAATCTTTGTAGTAAAACCCTTTCCTTAAAACAGAAGCCCTAATCTCACATGCTGTATCATTATTGTCAAAACACTGCTTTTTCAGAGTTTATCTGAAGAGTCTCCTATTCTCAACTCCCTATCCTTACAACTGGCTAAATATGACTCAGCCTAAATACAGCAGAAAAAGTGATGATAAACTTGATTCGAAACTCCAAAACCCTATATTCTAATATTTTTCATAAATAAACAGCCTTCCCTTCTCAAAAATAGGTACCCTACGCAAGACTCCTTTATTCCTATTTAAGCCCCCTCTTGTGGGTAAGGTAGAACGCTTGGAAAACTAAAGTATACTTTACTTGAATATTTTTGCAGCTAGGGATGGATACTTTAAAGAAAGAAATGATACTGTACTGGTATCGATACCAATGAAATGTTACAGTTTCTTAACATTACTGTTAACGGTACTTTATTGTATTATTACCTCATTAAATTTTGTTGTGAATAGTCATGTTTAGGATCCTGGACAATCCCTAATAAATGATAACTTCACAGTGGTTTAGTATTTCAAAGAGTAGATGTACGTTTAAGGAATGAAACAGTACAATACAGTACTGTTTTAAAATGTTATTGGTACCAGGGCCAGTACGTCCTCTTAAATGTACATCCCTGGGCAGTGGAGACACCCTCTACAACCCTATGTGAGTCTGCATCAAATGGTCAAGACAGGTGGTGTTACTATAGTGGCCAGTTTGCTGAGTACAAACAGGTGGTCAACTGAAGATGTTTTGTACGGCTACTTAGACTAGGAACTCACAAGAGCAAAATAATTGGGTATAATTTGGCAGTGAACTATCCCCCAAGATGCGGCAGGTAAAGGATTTCTATTTGACGTTTATTTCCACTCAAAAGCCTGGCTAAAATGGTCACTTTTCCCATCGGTCATTGATTCCATGGCCCCTTGGACAATCAATCCTATGGCCAGGCACTAATTCTACTGCAAAGTCTGCAGGTGAGCTGACCGCTCAGAAATAAACATGTTCTAGAATTATCATAAATTCTAGTGGCCCAGAAGCATGTATATTGCATGTCCAGTAATCACCCTGACCATTACTGAGTTGAAAGGATCAGTAATGAGTCTGATTAAGCCAAGAATTCAATCTTCCAGGGTAGATTAGTGTAGCAGGCTAGTTAGTGGGCAATGGAGGATGAAGTGCAATTGTGAGCATTCCTATACTGCCCCCCTCCCCTGGCAGGGGAGCTCCATTGTCTCCATAAACACACACTAATGATGACCATTTGTCGTGGAACCCTGAAAAACAATAGTTTTTGCTGCACTAAATGCTGAGAGAGTCACCTGAAAAACAATGCTTTCAGATGCCCTAAGTACTGACAAAGTCACGCTGAAGTTCAATTAGTGCTTACCTGAGACAATAGGTTACATCATGTATGGGCGCAACCCCTGCCATCCTTAACTGGACTCTCAAAAGAACAATAGAATCCCACCTGCAGATTTCTCTACCTGTTGTTTCCAGGGAACTAATTGACTCTGCCAATACAGGTAGCGAACAGGTAGCATTCTGAGAAGTCTAACACTTCTGGAATTGCGAGGAATTTCCAGCGAAGAAATTAGCACCTACAAAATAATTTGCTAGGCTGGTGCCCTCAGTTAAAGGGCATCTAATGAGTGTGTTATGTTATGTTGCGTAGTCCTGGCCCTGCACATATTGTGGCCACTGAATGCAACACCTAGGAATGGTGATCAAGTGTTATTGTGATAATTTGACTTTGTACAAAAAGGGTTCTACTGGGGATCAGCAAACACCCTTTTACAACCCAAAAAGTTTGTTTTATTTTAAAATAATGTTTATTCATTTTATGCCAATATTGGTTTACTTGCTACAGACTATCACTTTTCTTTCATAAGTTTTGCTTTAATCCACTGAGGTGGATTTACCTCCCTGTCAAAATGAACCCCCCTCATATGAAATGATCTCCCCCCCCCTCATTCTCAAAAATTCTGGAACCACCCATGGGAGAGGGTGTACCCCTATTCCCCACCAAAGGGCCACTGAGACCAGATGGGGTTTTCCAGGGTACTGCATACTGAAGCAATCTTTCCTATTACCTTCAACTTAAAAACCATAATCTTTCCTTAAACCACACAGAGTCACTTTCTGGAAAATTTTCACACTATACTACACAAAAATAATTGGTCTTTCCTACCCCCCAGAACCAAAACCACTTTATAGGTAATTTTACTGACTTTAAGTAACTTCACCCAATATTTGATTGCCACCTTTCAATTGTTTTCAATGTGACTTAACATTGCCGCAGCAATCTTGACCTATTATCCAACTTGCCCCTCCCACCCCTTTTGGACAAACCCCCCTTTTCTGTGGGATTACAAGCAAGCTGGTGGATGTGTAATGAGATTAAGGGTTTGAGTATTTGGGGTGGTGGGGTGTTACCGAAAGTTATACCCCGGGGTACCTGAAATGGACAAAACACACACCTGTAGGTACAATTAGTTACTCTTAGTTACTATATTGGACAGGTGTTGGTAGTGTAATCTATGCACACCTTACCACACCCAGTTGTGAAAGGGAAAGGGAATCTATTCTCTTGTGTGTATAGGTACATGGTAATAAATCAATATTTTTGAAAATAAAGTCTTACTAAACTTGCAATATACATTTTTTTTTCTCAAACAGATATTTGTAGTAGCTTGGATGAAGAATATAATGGATATGTAGCGAGAGACCAATTACTATATGCCCTATAGTTACATGCTGGACTCATGCCAGGAGTACCAGATAAGGCAGCACAGCGAGGTCACGTGGGAACAAGGACCAATCAGGGCTCTAACATCAATTACATTACAGAGAAACCTTATCTCCACCACCAGCTGGGGGTGCTCAGAGCATCAATTTTGGCCTATTAGCAGCTATTAGTTGACACTGGTTGCATGAGGCTAGCATGTTCAGGTTTACCACTTGTGTTTGGTCATCTAAGGTAGTAGTAGTAGTAGTAGTACTTAGTAGTAGTAGTAGTAGTAGTGGTAGTAGTAGTAGTAGTAGTAGTAGTAGTAGTAGTAGTAG
>OZ012688.1:1781840-1851840 GCA_963942565.1 Maea johnstoni | reverse complement strand
TGAGAATGTACCATGATAATTCAAGTATTACTCTAAGTATGAGCTGCACCATAGCAGCTGTGTTGCAGCAATGACTTTACCACCTAAGTAACTATTGCAATAGAGCAGCTTTATTGCAACTTGTACTTGTCTTAGATAAAGCTGAACTGCTCTGACTACTGATAGTTAGACTAGAGCAGCTATAGTGCAGCTTGTACTCATCAAAGCTGCAACATAGCTGCTCTCATCACTCATTGTTGCACTAAAGCAGATCTAGTGCAACTAAACCCCCTGAAAGCTACACCAAAGCAGCTGTGGGGCAGCTTCTAATTATAAAAGCTGCAACATAGCGGCTCTCATCACCTATTGTTGCACTAGAGCAGAACTAGTGCAACTTTCTCACTAATTCTTAAGAAGTTGCTGCATTGAAGCAGCTCCAGTCACCAAAAGAGAGTGGCTGCGAAATTCATTGCAACTCAATTGCAGCTCTAGAGCCACGCTAGAGCTGCACTGCAGTGGCAACATTTTATTTTCCCTTGGGTACCATTTATGCTACTGCTACTACTGCTACTACTACTACTGCTACTACTACTACTACTACTACAACACAAACTACTACTACTACCAATGCTACTGCTACTACTACTACTACTACTAATACTGCTACTACTACTACTACTACTACTACTACTACTACTACTACTACTCTTACTACCAATGCTACTGCTACTACTACCACTTCTAGTGCTAGTACTACTACTACTACAACTAGTTCTACTACTAATACTACTGCTGCTGCTGCTACTACTGCTACTACTACTACTACTACTACTACTACTACTACTATCACTACTTCAACTACTTCTTATACTGATATGAAACCTCTGTAAATGCTATTACAACAACCTCCATAATATTATGGGCTCACATGCATGTATGCACATATCAAAAGGTGTATTTTGTTTCAAATTGTTTATTTATTTTAAGTATAAATTTCAAGGTTTTTGCAGCATTATGTCTTTTGATACCTGAGATGAAATGATTGAAGTTCTGACTGATGGAATAAGGTAATCAGGAACTCCAAGAACAGTTTAGAGAGAAAAGTCAGCTTTAGTTGTAGATGATCGAGTGATGTGCATGGATAATAATATCACCTGTGCTGGGACAGGTGCATTTGGATGAGCACGTCCAGAGACAAAGTTATCGCGAGAAAAAGGATGACACTCTAAAAGTGAAAAGAACACATAAAAAACTAAATTGTTTAGAAAACACCAATAAAACTGACAGCATGAATTGCATTTTCCGATAGGCTCTGTTGAGGTTGAGGGTGCTTAAAACTTTGTCCTAACATCAACAAAGTAGCTGCTTGGTTCTGAGAATGGAGGGTTGTTTGCCACGGCCTTGACAGCTGCGGAAAGTATTCATTGACTGACAGTGTATCGGCACATCACCTCCACCACTTTGCACCGCTCTCCGCCACCTCCACAACCGCTTCGACGCTTCAGGCAAGATGTTCGCTGAATGACAGTCAGCTTGCTTGCACCCATGCCCCATAGAGCAGTTTGGGTAGGACAGTTGATGTTCGCTGAATGACAGTCAGCTTGCTTGCACCCATGCCCCATAGAGCAGTTTGGGTAGGACAGTTGATGTTCGCTGAATGACAGTCAGCTTGCTTGCACCCATGCCCCATAGAGCAGTTTGGGTAGGACAGTTGATGTTCGCTGAATGACAGTCAGCTTGCTTGCACCCATGCCCCATAGAGCAGTTTGGGTAGACAGTTGATGTTCGCTGAATGACAGTCAGCTTGCTTGCACCCATGCCCTATAGAGCAGTTTGGGTAGGACAGTTGATGTTCGCTGAATGACAGTCAGCTTGCTTGCACCCATGCCCCATAGAGCAGTTTGGGTAGGACAGTTGATGTTCGCTGAATGACAGTCAGCTTGCTTGCACCCATGCCCTATAGAGCAGTTTGGGTAGGACAGTTGATGTTCGCTGAATGACAGTCAGCTTGCTTGCACCCATGCCCCATAGAGCAGTTTGGGTAGGACAGTTGATGTTCGCTGAATGACAGTCAGCTTGCTTGCACCCATGCCCCATAGAGCAGTTTGGGTAGGACAGTTGATGTTCGCTGAATGACAGTCAGCTTGCTTGCACCCATGCCCCATAGAGCAGTTTGGGTAGGACAGTTGATGTTCGCTGAATGACAGTCAGCTTGCTTGCACCCATGCCCTATAGAGCAGTTTGGGTAGGACAGTTGATGTTCGCTGAATGACAGTCAGCTTGCTTGCACCCATGCCCCATAGAGCAGTTTGGGTAGGACAGTTGATGTTCGCTGAATGACAGTCAGCTTGCTTGCACCCATGCCCCATAGAGCAGTTTGGGTAGGACAGTTGATGTTCGCTGAATGACAGTCAGCTTGCTTGCACCCATGCCCCATAGAGCAGTTTGGGTAGGACAGTTGATGTTCGCTGAATGACAGTCAGCTTGCTTGCACCCATGCCCCATAGAGCAGTTTGGGTAGGACAGTTGATGTTCGCTGAATGACAGTCAGCTTGCTTGCACCCATGCCCCATAGAGCAGTTTGGGTAGGACAGTTGATGTTCGCTGAATGACAGTCAGCTTGCTTGCACCCATGCCCCATAGAGCAGTTTGGGTAGGACAGTTGATGTTCGCTGAATGACAGTCAGCTTGCTTGCACCCATGCCCCATAGAGCAGTTTGGGTAGGACAGTTGATGTTCGCTGAATGACAGTCAGCTTGCTTGCACCCATGCCCCATAGAGCAGTTTGGGTAGGACAGTTGATGTTCGCTGAATGACAGTCAGCTTGCTTGCACCCATGCCCCATAGAGCAGTTTGGGTAGGACAGTTGATGTTCGCTGAATGACAGTCAGCTTGCTTGCACCCATGCCCCATAGAGCAGTTTGGGTAGGACAGTTGATGTTCGCTGAATGACAGTCAGCTTGCTTGCACCCATGCCCCATAGAGCAGTTTGGGTAGGACAGTTGATGTTCGCTGAATGACAGTCAGCTTGCTTGCACCCATGCCCCATAGAGCAGTTTGGGTAGGACAGTTGATGTTCGCTGAATGACAGTCAGCTTGCTTGCACCCATGCCCCATAGAGCAGTTTGGGTAGGACAGTTGATGTTCGCTGAATGACAGTCAGCTTGCTTGCACCCATGCCCCATAGAGCAGTTTGGGTAGGACAGTTGATGTTCGCTGAATGACAGTCAGCTTGCTTGCACCCATGCCCTATAGAGCAGTTTGGGTAGGACAGTTGATGTTCGCTGAATGACAGTCAGCTTGCTTGCACCCATGCCCCATAGAGCAGTTTGGGTAGGACAGTTGATGTTCGCTGAATGACAGTCAGCTTGCTTGCACCCATGCCCCATAGAGCAGTTTGGGTAGGACAGTTGATGTTCGCTGAATGACAGTCAGCTTGCTTGCACCCATGCCCTATAGAGCAGTTTGGGTAGGACAGTTGATGTTCGCTGAATGACAGTCAGCTTGCTTGCACCCATGCCCCATAGAGCAGTTTGGGTAGGACAGTTGATGTTCGCTGAATGACAGTCAGCTTGCTTGCACCCATGCCCCATAGAGCAGTTTGGGTAGGACAGTTGATGTTCGCTGAATGACAGTCAGCTTGCTTGCACCCATGCCCCATAGAGCAGTTTGGGTAGGACAGTTGATGTTCGCTGAATGACAGTCAGCTTGCTTGCACCCATGCCCCATAGAGCAGTTTGGGTAGGACAGTTGATGTTCGCTGAATGACAGTCAGCTTGCTTGCACCCATGCCCCATAGAGCAGTTTGGGTAGGACAGTTGATGTTCGCTGAATGACAGTCAGCTTGCTTGCACCCATGCCCCATAGAGCAGTTTGGGTAGGACAGTTTGAATAGCGGTAAATAAACCTGACACGGCACCCCCAGGGGGTGTGTAGGCATGCAACCCTACCAAGGAGAAAGGGTATACATAATATATAGACAACACACAGGCAAAGTTGTGCAACTCATTCAAGCTCAGAGATTACAGGGCACACTCAGACAACACTGTAACTTATATCTTGAAACAAGGTTGACTTCAAAGAAGTATTTGAATGAAAGTTCAGTTATCTTGAAACAAGGTTGATTTTAAAAATGTATTTGAATGAAAGTTATCCTGAAACAAGGGTGATTTCAAAGAAGTATTTAAATAAAAGTTATCTTGAAACAAGGGTGATTTCAAAGAAGTATTTGAATAGAACTTCAGATAGGCCACTCCAATTTCATTACTTGTCTTAGGAGCTCCGGAAGCAGGAAATGAGCCATTTTGAAATTTAAAAAAAAGTTGAAAAATGTCTTTTTTTTAATTTTTAAATTTCTTTTCAGAGTCTGCCGACTAGGACTGGTAGCGATACGTTTCTAACAGCCTATTCTCAACATGATCATATCAATACTAGTCTGTGAAATAACGGTACTTACACTTGACAACTCATAAAACTCCCATTAAAACTTCTTCTTAATGCTGAGAACACATTTATTCTCTTTTTTTTGAGTCTGACAGAAAATTTCTAAACCAATTTCATCCGTAATAGTGGGGCGGATAAATCAAGATTTTGGCCAAATCGTGCACTTTGGGGTAGAAGCATGAAACTTGGTACAATTATGGTTTAAGGAATACTAAGAAAAATTGGAAGGGGACACAGGCTGTAGGTCACCTCCATGACCCATTTTTGGGCCACTTTAGGTCAAAAACGGACATTTTTGGTGATTTTACATATGAGACACTTTCATTAAACTGAGTAGAAGCATGAAACTTGGTATAATTATGGGTTAAGAAATGCTTATAAACATTGGATGGGGACAGGGGCTGTAGGTCACCCCTATGACATATTTTAAGGCCGTTTTAAGCCAAAAAAGGACATTTTTGGTGATTTTGCAGATAAATACTTTCATGGATCTTGGTAGAAGCATGAAACGTGATATAATTATGGTTTAAGGATTGCTTATAAAAATAGGAAGGGGACACACATTGTATGTCACTGCTCTGACCTATTATTGGGCCATTTTAAGCCAAAATTGGTCAAAAACAGACAATTTTGGAGGATTTTGCTAATAAAACATCCTTTAGTTTCAGGTTGAAGCATGAAACTTTGTACAATTATGGTTTAGGGAATTCTTATAAATATTGGAAGGGGACACAGGCTGTAGGTCACCCCTATGACCTACTTTTGGGCCATTTTAAGCCATAATAATTAGATATAAACTGACATTCGTTGGTGATTTTGCGAATAAAAACATTCATTGACTTGTGGGATGCATCAAATTTACAACATACATTTCCTTATGGATATGGATACATTTAAAGTGATATTATTTATGTCATATGTAACCTAAACATCACATTTTTGGGGTTAAATGAGGCAAAATTTTCCAAAAAACTAGCACTTCTTGTAGGATGTATACTAGTATATAGATTGAGTTATGTAATAGTCTAAGAAATAAAACTTTAAATATGAATACTCAGTTAAGTATTTGTCTCTTCAAATGATTGAATGATAGCTCCCATCATTTGACATAATATCTGAGAAATGTACAATCTTGACATTTCCATATGACAAGTTTTGACTATAACTGACAGAATGATGCTACAATGCAGTAACAGAAAAGAGCTCTTCCATGTTTGATGAGTTTAGGGTGAAACATGAAAAATGTTTTCAGAAAGGAGAGGGATGCGAGTCAATATATATAATTACATTGGATTAATTCTTTAGGCCTGCGTACTATTCACAACTTTGCCTGATGGAGGTCTAATTTTAAGAATGCATGATTTGAGCATTTTACCTTTTTACTCTTCGGAAAAGTGACCTCCACATTCACAAAGAAGACTGCAATTGAGATCAGCTTTGTAACATTTACACTGGCCCTTGCATGCTTTTCTACACTTACAGTAAATGAGTTCATAACACATTTCCTGAGCTTGTGTCAGATTTGTCCAAAAAGATTTTCTATATCTTTGCAGGACTTGTTAGCTCTTGGTCCTCTGTGTTTGTTGCCCCTAAATATGTCCTCCCTGATAGGCAGCACCAAGAGAATATGTTGCACCTTTATGATTTCTGGGTGCTGTTTTCTCAGAACTCACCAAGACATTTTTGTCACTAGAGGATGATCCAGATAAAGTGTCTGAGAATGCATTGATAGTGATTGAAATGTTTGTGGTGCTGATATATGACAGAATAAATGAATTTTGTAGGGTCAATTCTGCAACACAGCACCTTTTCTCCTGGAAATTGTGTTGTTTAGAGAGCATTCTCCCATCACAGTCAGCCCTTGTGCAACAGATTCTAGGTGCTGCCTATCAGGGAGGACATATTTGGGGGCAAGCAACACAGAGGGACCCAAAGTTCCCAAGTCTTGCTAAGTGAGGCTGGAAAACAACGTTTCGATATGGAAAACCTTTTTCAGACAAATCTGGCATGAATTACGAACTCATTCACTGTAAGTGTAGAAAAGCATGCAGGTGCTAGTGTAAATGTTATAAAGATAGTCTCAATTGCGCACACATGTCTTTTTGAATGTGGAGGACACAGTTCTCAAGAGTAAAAAGGTAACATGCTAAAATCATGCATTCTTGCTCTGAAAATTTCAGTTTTAAAAGCAGTGAAATGGTAGAAAATTAGACCCTTTATCAAGCAAAGTTGTAAATAATGCAAAGCCTCATGTTATGTAATTAGTAAGGTATCCTGAACATCGCTCCAAGTTCCAACCAAACCCTCTCTTTTTTAAAATAATTTCTCATGTTTCACCCTCAACTCATATCAACCATGAAGAGAACTTTTCTATTAATACTGCATTGTAGCATTATTCTCCCATTCATAGTCAAAACTTGTAATGTGGAAATGTCAAGATTGTACAATTCTCAAATATAATGTCAAATGATGACTAAATTAGGCAGTCAGGGGCTATTATTCAATCATTTAAAGAAACAAATAGTTAACTGAGTACTCACATTCAAGGTTTTATTTTTAGTCTATTATTTAACTCAATCTATGTAATTCCTACAAGAAGTGCTAGCTTTTGGAAATTGTTGCCTCATTTAACCCCCAAAATGTGATGTTTAGGTTACATATGACATAAAAATATCACTTTAAATGTATTAATATCCATAAGGAAATGTATGTTGCAAATTTGATGCATCCCACAAGTCAATGAATGTTTTTTTATTCGCAAAATCACCAACGAATGTCAGTTTATATCTAATTATTATGGCTTAAAATGGCCCAAAAGTAGGTCATAGGGGTGACCTACAGCCTGTGTCCCCTTCCAATATTTATAAGAATTCCCTAAACCATAATTGTACAAAGTTTCATGCTTCAACCTGAAATTAAAGGATGTTCTATTAGAAAATCCCCCCAAATTGTCCGTTTTTGTCCAATTTTGGCTTAAAATGGCCCAAAAATAAGTCAGAGCAGTGACCTACAATGTGTGTCCCCTTCCTATTTTTATAAGCAATCCTTAAACCATAATTGTACCATGTTTCATGCTTCTACCAAGATCTATGAAAGTATTTATCTGCAAAATTACCAAAAATGTCCTTTTTTGGCTTAAAACGGACCAAAAATAGGTCTTAAGGATGACCTACAGCCTGTGTCCCCATCCGATGCTTATAAGCATTCCTTAAACCATATTTATACCAAGTTTTATGCTTCTACTCAGTTTAATGAAAGTGTCTCATATCTTAAATCACCAAAAATGTCTGTTTTTGACCTAAAATGGCCCAAAAATGGGTCATAGAGGTGACCTACAGCCTGTGTCCCCTTCCAATTTTTCTTAGCATTCCTCAAACTATGAGTGTACCAAGTTTCATGCTTCTACCCCAAAGTGCACGATTTTTTCCTTAACCGCCCTACTATAAGACACCAAAGTCGACTTTTCTCTTTTTTTTGGAGTCTGACAAGTAATTAAATTGGAGTGGCCTTATCTTGAAACAAGGGTGACTTCAAAGAAGTAAAGTTCTGTTGCCTCTTCAAAAGTATTATTTTCACAAATATTTTTGTCAAATATACAGGTTCATTTTCATACAATATTCTGTAGCCATCTTGAAACAAGTATGAATTTAAAGAAGTATTTGAGTGAAAGTTCAGTTACCTCTTCAAAGTATTTTTTCGCAAATATGTTTGTCAAATATATAGTAGTCAGCTTCATTTATGAGGTTATCATAAAACTATCAGATCATATTGGAAATCACATTGAAGGATTTGTTATCTATATGATCATGATTTGAAAATAAAGAAACAAACAATTGAAGAGGGTTATTGATTGAAGTCTCATAATGTATTTTCTTTTCAAAATATTTAAAAAAAATGAAGATTTTATTTTGAATGTTTCCTCAAAATATATGAGTATTTTCAGAGAAAATTAGGATGGAATGGGTTAAGATTGTGGTCTGATTTTTTTCTCAAAATATTCACAAGTGATGCTTTTATTAAGAATATTCCCTCAACAAATAATATTTCCTCCTTTTTCAGAGGTAATTCAGGTGGAATGGGTTAAGATTTGGCAGAGGAATGTGGCAAGTGGAATTAGTTTCATGTTTGGTCACAAACTGTCTGTGTTTGTCAAGAGGTCACTCAAACAGAACTTATGCCACAAGTGCAAACCGATGACCTATAGTGGCGTAACTGGGGGTTAGCTTGGTCACCTTGGTAAAAATGTCCATTTGACTTCTACGATCCGGTCAGTGTCACCACAAACAATCGTCACCTCTCGGAAACTGCCAGCGCTGTGAATTTAATGCGGTGGATCGCTAAGGTATTGGTATGCAGCGCACAAGCTCGTCTGAACGCATGCATGTGCGGAGCCGTCGCCATTTTTCCATTGTCCGCGAGTGGCACCTGCATATTACCCACAATGCCCTGCTCACTCATGCGATCGGGAGAAGTGTATACCACAATGAAAATGCTTGCAGAGGTGTGCATGAAGGAAAGTCCACCCGGGTGTGACCGAAACCTGAATGTTCCGATGACGATAAAATTCCCCCAGAGATGTGCACCTTGCATGAAACACGCATGGCTGCAGGTTCGTGAATTGAAAGGCAAAAAAGTTCTCGGAACAGCTAATTAAACATAATTCTGCGCTGATAAAACACTTGCATGCTGGGTTCTGGGGTACATGTTGATGAAATATACTATCCTCAAGTTTCAAAGTTGGATGGATTTGAATTTTTTATGGTCTCTTTTTCTGCCATATTGAGGTTCTATGTCTTCAATAATGTAAGTCATTGGTTAGGCGTTGATGGAGGAAACTATATTGTACACTGAGGTATAATATATATTGTATTACACAAATTCCCTGTATAGTATAATGCTAGTAAATTGCACGGTTTTCCTAAGAAGTTTCAGCAACATTATTTAAGGGAACTTTCTCAACTGCCACAAGCTTACTTCAAAACTTGGAGCAACGGTGAGAGACAGTGAGCATGCAGTCAGTGGCAATGCCTTAGACTGACTCAGGTATAGGGGCCTGCCCTCAGTGGTGAGAGACAGCGAGCAGTCAGTGGTAATGCCATAGACCACTCGGCTATTGGGGCAGGCCCCTGATTTTAGGTTTTAACAAAGGATTCTTCTAATAAATGATTGTGTAAAAAGTATCATGAATTTTCAGGTAAAAGGGAACACACCTTTGAAGATAATTAGTGTGTCATTCATTTAATAAGCCATGGCTTTGAACTACTAAGTATGTGTCTACATAAAACTGATATCTTAAGGATATGGTTTGCAATAATTTGCATCAGATGCAGGCAGATCAATGCTATTTTGTACAGGTAATTCTTGTTCAATGATCAATAGGAGAATTACAGGTAATTTCATAAAGATATACAGGTAGATAAAGACTAAATAACTTGTACCAGTAATTCTTTTTGGGGACGTTTCACAGGTATTTTAATAAGACATTAAGCTTTACAGGTGTGTATTAGGATACTCTTTAGAGGTAAATCTTGTTTAGTGGTAATTTGATGTAGTTGTACAGGTATGTTCCTCAAATATTAAGGTGTATTCTGTAGATATTAAGATATGAAGATTCACAGGTGTACGTGCTATGAAATATCCTGTCTAGGTAAATCTTGTTTAGTGGTAAGCTGCACAGGTGTCTATAAGGATACCCTGTAAAGGTAAATCTTGTTTAGTGGTAATTGGATGTAGTTGTTCAGGTAAGTCTAACAGGTACTTTCTGTAGATATTAAGATTTAAAGCTGCACAGGTGTCTATAAGGATACCCTGTTCAGGTAAATCTTGTTTAGTAGTAACTGGATGTAGTTGTTCAGGTAAGTTTAACAGGTATTTTCTGTAGTTATTAATATTTAAAGATACACAGGTGTCTATAAGGATACCCTGTTCAGGTAAATCTTGTTTAGTAGTAACTGGATGTAGTTTTACAGGTAAGTTTTACAGGTATTATCTGTAGATATTAAGACATAAAGATGCACAGGTGTCTATAAGGATACCCTGTTCAGGTAAATCTTGTTTAGTGGTAATTGGATGTAGTTTTACAGGTAGGCGGCCTAATTGGGCAGATGTGCCCGGGTATTATGCACACCCTCTTGCAACCCGAACCCGGGTTTAGCAGGTAGGGCTGACAATGCTGAGAGATTGATGTAGCGGACAGTCTCACCTTAAAGAGCGCCTTGCTCGGAGCGGAGAAAGAATAGCGCAACGACATGTGACAATCAAGTGCGTTATTATCCCTTCGACGCTGTCAGCGCAAAGAATCGTGGCTGAAAAGATGCTTTTTACCTGAAACCTGACTTCGTGTTTCACAAGGGAAGGCCACGGGGGGTCCACCTGCAGGGTTCACTCCTAGGGGGCGCTTCACACTTTATACCCAGGGTTCTTTAGGGTATTCATACCCAGGGTTCTTAGGGTACCCATTATGAAAACCATCACAATAGGGTATGTTCTCCTTGTGGGAGACTGTTTTATACTTAACCCTTCCAATGCTGAACCTACTTTCCTTCCAAGCACAAAGATGCAAAGATTTTTGAAAACCATCTAAACCCTGTCATGTTGGTATTCATTGGATAGCTCTCGTTGAGTACTCTCCGATGAATACCCATTATACAGGATTTCAGTCACATTTCAGGTTTTTTGCACCATTTTGTATTGGCCAACGTAGCCACCAGCAGCATTCAAGAGTTAAAAGGGTAAAATTAAGCACAGCAAGTAAGTATTCTGCTGTTATATATATGCCATACCCAGGGTTCTTAGGGTATCCATTAGGAAAACCATCAAAATAGGGTATGTCTTCTTGTGGGAGACCTAAGTTTCAAACTTAAAAGGGTAAAAGCACCACAAGTAGGTATTCTGCTGTTATACCATATCCAGGGTTCTTAGGGTATCCATTAGGAAAACCCTCACAATATAGGGTATGTCTTCTTGTAGGAGACTCTGCTTTATAGCTAAAAGGGTGAACGCACCGCAAGTAAGTATTCTTCTCTTATGCTATAACCAGGGTTCTTATAAATTTGTATGAGAAACTTCACAATAGGGTATTGGTTGCATTCTTTCAGTGGAACACTTGGTATCTTAGTTAAAAGGGTAAAAACAGTGACCACAGCATACTCAATGGGAATATGAAAGCTGTTAAGAAAGCTGTTAAGAATTAGATTTTATACTCTGGACTATTATGAAACTCATTATGATAAACATATAGAACAATAGGGCAATTGTTCTTCTTGCAGGAGAGTCAGTACAATAGATAAAAGGGTAACAACACCACAACTAAAACCTAAGCTGTCATAAATCAATTTACTTACTCTTATTTATAAGTGTTTGGTGATCTAAAGATTTTAAAAGTAAAACCACATGTACTTTATTTAAAGCAAATACAATCTAAAGTGCATTTGTTTGAAGCTTTTTGAATTTAGTCCATAAAAGAAAGATTAAACAAAATATCTTAAGGAGAGAGGTTGGTAATGTTCTGATTAACATCACAATTTCAAATATCATCCAAAATATGCGCTCATCCAAATTATAGTGATTGATATAATTCCAAATATTTTCCCAAAATCCCTCATCACAAAGATATTACCAAATAACATAGCGCATTTATAAATGCTACATTTATGAATGGATTAACTTGTATAGAATAATTTGGGAACTTCCAACTTCATTTATAATAAAACCACATTTGACATTTTCATTGAGAATATACAGCTAGCTGAAGCAAAAAAGAATGACTTTTTACATTTTTCGGGATCAAAGGAAAAATTACCTTGACAGGTAAACATGACCTTGAAAAGGAATGCATATCTCAATGTTTATTTACATTCTTGTTTGACACGCTATAGTATTGTAACCCTGGTACCTATTTCAGCGACCACTGCTTGAAGTATGTATGGTTGTTAATATTTGTTTACACCTACAACAATCGAGCAGCTTTCACAGGTAAATAAAATACAAATGCAGCTAACAAGAAGGAACAAAAGAAATCTTTTATAAAGCACACCTTTGATTGGTATGAGGCCTGAAGAAAGTTGTTTGTTTCCTGTAACCCAAACCTAACAAGTCTTTACTCAAAAATCCTCACTCTAAAGTTATTTACGGCCCTTCCAAATCAAAATCAGCATAACATATGCATGAAACACACATTTTTGAAAAAAAAAAGGATTTCTTTACCTAACTTATATGCCTACCTATCTACCTACCATATTTCTTTTGCACCAAAACAGGAAACAAACAATTTCGTTTTAGGCCTCTCAGCGTGCCACCATATGTGGTGGTAGAAAAAAGCATACATGAGCTCCAACAAAACATGGACTAAGGCAAAAACAACAAACCCTAACACTCAACAATCAAACTTCCGGGGGGAATTCTCAATGAATCTTTTTTTTGTGTATTGTAAATTGGACTATTGTTGCTCGGCACCTAAGTAGGGGGTCATGTATGTTTGTGTTTCAGTACATATGTATGGAAGAGAGTGTGTGCTGCAATGCAGTGCAGTTTGGGAGTAATTGTTAAGTGTCAGCAGCTAGCTACCAGGTAATATCTGTTGCGGCATGATGGTTTTGGCGCCAATTACCACAGCTGGTAAAATGATATTTGTCAATTACAAATAAATGAGTCAATACTTACAATATTGTAACAGATGCTTGATTTGACATGGCCTTCTGTTGAAGTTCACTGAGAGAACAATAGATATTATAGTGTTAAATCATACAATGCACATTTGATACCTTCAGGGTATAATGGAAATTGCATTGCAGGTGATGCCTAGGTGTTATAGTGCTATGGAGGGAAAATAAAAATGTATGTATATATATATATATATATATATATATATATATATATATATATATATATATATATATATATATATATATGTATGTATATTAGTGTTCGTCCGATTGTTCGGACAAGCCGAACAGCGTTCGTTTGTGCCTCCGATTATGATGATCGAACGCAATTTCACATGTTCGAACAAAAAAACGAACATGGATAAAAATTATATTCAAAGAAATAGCTGGACTTTCGGTAGTCCTGCCTGTCAGAAAATCAGAGAAAAAAAGTTTAGTTACGTATTTATTGCCCCACCAAAGAGGAAACACTGCTGGACCGCTCCAGATCCAACTCTCTGAGCGTGCTGAGGCGATGTTACGATGCCGCCATTGTTGTTGTGGTTATCGGCACACAATAGCGCAAATGCGCATGACGCAATTACGCTAGTGTGTGTTGATACCGCTAGGTGTCGCGGTACCTTATGACTTAAGTAAACAGCAATGGCGACACGGAAAACCATGTACACAACTTCGATTATTAATCGGTCATCGGTCGTTCTGATGGACCGATGATCGATCTTGAAAATTGTGACCGATTCCGAACACTAATGTATATATAGACACACACACACACATATATATATATATATATATAATCATAATAATAGTAATGATTATGAGGATGAAGATATTAATATAATGATAATAATAATAATAATAACAATAATAATGATAATAATAATAATAACAATAATAAAAATAATAATAATAATATTGATAATAATAATGATAATCATAATGATAATAATGATAATGATAATAATAATGATAATAATAATAATGATAATAATTATTGAAATGATAATAATTGAAATGATAATAATAATAATAATCATAATAATAATAGTAATTATGATAATAATAATAATAATTATAATAATAATAATAATAATAATAATAAAATAATAAATAATCAAATAGCATTTACTTGAAATGATTTTTGTATGTGAGTGTCTGTTGAATGCATAAGTTAGCAGAATGGTGGTGCCAGTCTCAGGATGAAGAGATCAGTTATTAAAGGTGTGTATATTATTATGATTGATAGTTATCATTAAGCATGGGATCTCGGGATCAGCCTTTATTTACTAAAGGCATTATCATAATTTATAATCATAAAAAATGGGTACCAATCCCAGGGTAAATTAAACAGTTCTTTGTGCTTGAAGCATTATTGTGTCTGTGTGTGTGTGTGTGTGCATGTTTTTGTTATCATAATGTTGGTACCAGTCTCAGGTTGTAGGGGACAGCTCTTGCTTGGAATGGGACATCTTCCGTGTGTGCCCGTTATGAATTACAAGAAAGAGGGTGCTAGTCTCTTGGTACATGATACACGTAGCTCTTATTTGTGATAGGGCATTCTTCTGTGGGGTAAGCTTGATTATGAGAAAGAGGGTGGTAGTCTCAGTGTGTGGGGTACATGTAGCTCTTAATTTTGTGATGGGCCATTCTTCTCTGTGTGTCAATCATGAGAAAGAGGGTGCTTAAGTCTCAGGGTATGGGGTACAAGAGGGTGCCTGGATTTAGGGTATATGTTTGGCTCCTGTGTGGCATGGGGGTTCACAAGGAGAGAAACCCCTCAGTGCCTTCAATTCATTGCATGCCAGAACTCAGTGCCAGATTGAAAATGATAATACGTTTTCTGCAACCATCAAATTTCTTGACTTCATGGATGAGAGGTCGCTATTGAATATTTGCCACGCCCACTGCGTCTGTCTGTGTGTCTGCTGAAGCGTGGCACATGGCACCACTCGGAGGAGAGGGGGACCCAAAAAACATTGTCAAGGGGTTCTGCATTGTTCTGGGTTTACAAAGGAAGATCTGATCAAGACCTCTCGGCGACAAAGGGTGGGATTAGGTACGGGCTGAGCAGCTTTTTGTGTACTCAGTAAGACCCAATGGTATTGTTTACTGCATATAAAATCAGGTTGCAGGTATTGTTGTTGATGTTTTTGTTATTGTTGTTGTTGGCGGTGGCGGGGATGGTGGCAGTGATAATGTTGTTGATGTTTTTGTTATTGTTGTTGTTGGCAGTGGCGGGGATGGTGGCAGTGATAATGTTGTTGATGTTTTTGTTATTGTTGTTGTTGGCGGTGGCGGGGATGGTGGCAGTGATAATGTTGTTGATGTTTTTGTTATTGTTGTTGTTGGCGGTGGCGGGGATGGTGGCAGTGATAATGTTGTTGTGTTATTGTTATTGTTGTTGTTGGCGGTGGCCGGGATGGTGGCAGTGATAATGTTGTTGTGTTATTGTTATTGTTGTTGTTGGCAGTGGCGGGGATGGTGGCAGTGATAATGTTGTTGATGTTTTTGTTATTGTTGTTGTTGGCGGTGGCGGGGATGGTGGCAGTGATAATGTTGTTGATGTTTTTGTTATTGTTGTTGTTGGCGGTGGCGGGGATGGTGGCAGTGATAATGTTGTTGATGTTATTGTTATTGTTGTTGTTGGCGGTGGCGGGGATGGTGGCAGTGATAATGTTGTTGATGTTTTTGTTATTGTTGTTGTTGGCGGTGGCGGGGATGGTGGCAGTGATAATGTTGTTGATGTTTTTGTTATTGTTGTTGTTGGCGGTGGCGGGGATGGTGGCAGTGATAATGTTGTTGTGTTATTGTTATTGTTGTTGTTGGCGGTGGCGGGGATGGTGGCAGTGATAATGTTGTTGATGTTTTTGTTATTGTTGTTGTTGGCGGTGGCGGGGATGGTGGCAGTGATAATGTTGTTGATGTTATTGTTATTGTTGTTGTTGGCGGTGGCGGGGATGGTGGCAGTGATAATGTTGTTGATGTTTTTGTTATTGTTGTTGTTGGCGGTGGCGGGGATGGTGGCAGTGATAATGTTGTTGTGTTATTGTTATTGTTGTTGTTGGCGGTGGCGGGGATGGTGGCAGTGATAATGTTGTTGATGTTTTTGTTATTGTTGTTGTTGGCGGTGGCGGGGATGGTGGCAGTGATAATGTTGTTGATGTTTTTGTTATTGATGTTGTTGGCGGTGGCGGGGATGGTGGCAGTGATAATGTTGTTGTGTTATTGTTATTGTTGTTGTTGGCGGTGGCGGGGATGGTGGCAGTGATAATGTTGTTGATGTTATTGTTATTGTTGTTGTTGGCGGTGGCGGGGATGGTGGCAGTGATAATGTTGTTGATGTTTTTGTTATTGTTGTTGTTGGCGGTGGCGGGGATGGTGGCAGTGATAATGTTGTTGATGTTTTTGTTATTGTTGTTGTTGGCGGTGGCGGGGATGGTGGCAGTGATAATGTTGTTGATGTTTTTGTTATTGTTGTTGTTGGCGGTGGCGGGGATGGTGGCAGTGATAATGTTGTTGATGTTTTTGTTATTGTTGTTGTTGGCGGTGGCGGGGATGGTGGCAGTGATAATGTTGTTGTGTTATTGTTATTGTTGTTGTTGGCGGTGGCGGGGATGGTGGCAGTGATAATGTTGTTGATGTTTTTGTTATTGTTGTTGTTGGCGGTGGCGGGGATGGTGGCAGTGATAATGTTGTTGATGTTATTGTTATTGTTGTTGTTGGCGGTGGCGGGGATGGTGGCAGTGATAATGTTGTTGATGTTATTGTTATTGTTGTTGTTGGCGGTGGCGGGGATGGTGGCAGTGATAATGTTGTTGATGTTATTGTTATTGTTGTTGTTGGCGGTGGCGGGGATGGTGGCAGTGATAATGTTGTTGTGTTATTGTTATTGTTGTTGTTGGCGGTGGCGGGGATGGTGGCAGTGATAATGTTGTTGATGTTATTGTTATTGTTGTTGTTGGCGGTGGCGGGGATGGTGGCAGTGATAATGTTGTTGATGTTTTTGTTATTGTTGTTGTTGGCGGTGGCGGGGATGGTGGCAGTGATAATGTTGTTGATGTTTTTGTTATTGTTGTTGTTGGCGGTGGCGGGGATGGTGGCAGTGATAATGTTGTTGATGTTTTTGTTATTGTTGTTGTTGGCGGTGGCGGGGATGGTGGCAGTGATAATGTTGTTGTGTTATTGTTATTGTTGTTGTTGGCGGTGGCGGGGATGGTGGCAGTGATAATGTTGTTGTGTTATTGTTATTGTTGTTGTTGGCGGTGGCGGGGATGGTGGCAGTGATAATGTTGTTGATGTTATTGTTATTGTTGTTGTTGGCGGTGGCGGGGATGGTGGCAGTGATAATGTTGTTGTGTTATTGTTATTGTTGTTGTTGGCGGTGGCGGGGATGGTGGCAGTGATAATGTTGTTGATGTTATTGTTATTGTTGTTGTTGGCGGTGGCGGGGATGGTGGCAGTGATAATGTTGTTGATGTTTTTGTTATTGTTGTTGTTGGCGGTGGCGGGGATGGTGGCAGTGATAATGTTGTTGATGTTTTTGTTATTGTTGTTGTTGGCGGTGGCGGGGATGGTGGCAGTGATAATGTTGTTGATGTTTTTGTTATTGTTGTTGTTGGCGGTGGCGGGGATGGTGGCAGTGATAATGTTGTTGTGTTATTGTTATTGTTGTTGTTGGCGGTGGCGGGGATGGTGGCAGTGATAATGTTGTTGTGTTATTGTTATTGTTGTTGTTGGCGGTGGCGGGGATGGTGGCAGTGATAATGTTGTTGATGTTTTTGTTATTGTTGTTGTTGGCGGTGGCGGGGATGGTGGCAGTGATAATGTTGTTGATGTTATTGTTATTGTTGTTGTTGGCGGTGGCGGGGATGGTGGCAGTGATAATGTTGTTGTGTTATTGTTATTGTTGTTGTTGGCGGTGGCGGGGATGGTGGCAGTGATAATGTTGTTGATGTTTTTGTTATTGTTGTTGTTGGCGGTGGCGGGGATGGTGGCAGTGATAATGTTGTTGATGTTATTGTTATTGTTGTTGTTGGCGGTGGCGGGGATGGTGGCAGTGATAATGTTGTTGATGTTTTTGTTATTGTTGTTGTTGGCGGTGGCGGGGATGGTGGCAGTGATAATGTTGTTGATGTTTTTGTTATTGTTGTTGTTGGCGGTGGCGGGGATGGTGGCAGTGATAATGTTGTTGTGTTATTGTTATTGTTGTTGTTGGCGGTGGCGGGGATGGTGGCAGTGATAATGTTGTTGATGTTATTGTTATTGTTGTTGTTGGCGGTGGCGGGGATGGTGGCAGTGATAATGTTGTTGATGTTATTGTTATTGTTGTTGTTGGCGGTGGCGGGGATGGTGGCAGTGATAATGTTGTTGATGTTTTTGTTATTGTTGTTGTTGGCGGTGGCGGGGATGGTGGCAGTGATAATGTTGTTGATGTTATTGTTATTGTTGTTGTTGGCGGTGGCGGGGATGGTGGCAGTGATAATGTTGTTGATGTTTTTGTTATTGTTGTTGTTGGCGGTGGCGGGGATGGTGGCAGTGATAATGTTGTTGATGTTTTTGTTATTGTTGTTGTTGGCGGTGGCGGGGATGGTGGCAGTGATAATGTTGTTGTGTTATTGTTATTGTTGTTGTTGGCGGTGGCGGGGATGGTGGCAGTGATAATGTTGTTGATGTTATTGTTATTGTTGTTGTTGGCGGTGGCGGGGATGGTGGCAGTGATAATGTTGTTGTGTTATTGTTATTGTTGTTGTTGGCGGTGGCGGGGATGGTGGCAGTGATAATGTTGTTGATGTTTTTGTTATTGTTGTTGTTGGCGGTGGCGGGGATGGTGGCAGTGATAATGTTGTTGATGTTTTTGTTATTGTTGTTGTTGGCGGTGGCGGGGATGGTGGCAGTGATAATGTTGTTGTGTTATTGTTATTGTTGTTGTTGGCGGTGGCGGGGATGGTGGCAGTGATAATGTTGTTGTGTTATTGTTATTGTTGTTGTTGGCAGTGGCGGGGATGGTGGCAGTGATAATGTTGTTGTGTTATTGTTATTGTTGTTGTTGGCGGTGGCGGGGATGGTGGCAGTGATAATGTTGTTGATGTTTTTGTTATTGTTGTTGTTGGCGGTGGCGGGGATGGTGGCAGTGATAATGTTGTTGATGTTTTTGTTATTGTTGTTGTTGGCGGTGGCGGGGATGGTGGCAGTGATAATGTTGTTGATGTTTTTGTTATTGTTGTTGTTGGCGGTGGCGGGGATGGTGGCAGTGATAATGTTGTTGATGTTTTTGTTATTGTTGTTGTTGGCGGTGGCGGGGATGGTGGCAGTGATAATGTTGTTGTGTTATTGTTATTGTTGTTGTTGGCGGTGGCGGGGATGGTGGCAGTGATAATGTTGTTGTGTTATTGTTATTGTTGTTGTTGGCAGTGGCGGGGATGGTGGCAGTGATAATGTTGTTGTGTTATTGTTATTGTTGTTGTTGGCGGTGGCGGGGATGGTGGCAGTGATAATGTTGTTGATGTTTTTGTTATTGTTGTTGTTGGCGGTGGCGGGGATGGTGGCAGTGATAATGTTGTTGATGTTTTTGTTATTGTTGTTGTTGGCGGTGGCGGGGATGGTGGCAGTGATAATGTTGTTGATGTTTTTGTTATTGTTGTTGTTGGCGGTGGCGGGGATGGTGGCAGTGATAATGTTGTTGATGTTTTTGTTATTGTTGTTGTTGGCGGTGGCGGGGATGGTGGCAGTGATAATGTTGTTGTGTTATTGTTATTGTTGTTGTTGGCGGTGGCGGGGATGGTGGCAGTGATAATGTTGTTGTGTTATTGTTATTGTTGTTGTTGGCGGTGGCGGGGATGGTGGCAGTGATAATGTTGTTGATGTTATTGTTATTGTTGTTGTTGGCGGTGGCGGGGATGGTGGCAGTGATAATGTTGTTGATGTTTTTGTTATTGTTGTTGTTGGCGGTGGCGGGGATGGTGGCAGTGATAATGTTGTTGATGTTTTTGTTATTGTTGTTGTTGGCGGTGGCGGGGATGGTGGCAGTGATAATGTTGTTGATGTTTTTGTTATTGTTGTTGTTGGCGGTGGCGGGGATGGTGGCAGTGATAATGTTGTTGATGTTTTTGTTATTGTTGTTGTTGGCGGTGGCGGGGATGGTGGCAGTGATAATGTTGTTGATGTTTTTGTTATTGTTGTTGTTGGCGGTGGCCGGGATGGTGGCAGTGATAATGTTGTTGTGTTATTGTTATTGTTGTTGTTGGCAGTGGCGGGGATGGTGGCAGTGATAATGTTGTTGATGTTTTTGTTATTGTTGTTGTTGGCGGTGGCGGGGATGGTGGCAGTGATAATGTTGTTGATGTTTTTGTTATTGTTGTTGTTGGCGGTGGCGGGGATGGTGGCAGTGATAATGTTGTTGTGTTATTGTTATTGTTGTTGTTGGCGGTGGCGGGGATGGTGGCAGTGATAATGTTGTTGATGTTATTGTTATTGTTGTTGTTGGCGGTGGCGGGGATGGTGGCAGTGATAATGTTGTTGTGTTATTGTTATTGTTGTTGTTGGCGGTGGCGGGGATGGTGGCAGTGATAATGTTGTTGTGTTATTGTTATTGTTGTTGTTGGCGGTGGCGGGGATGGTGGCAGTGATAATGTTGTTGATGTTATTGTTATTGTTGTTGTTGGCGGTGGCGGGGATGGTGGCAGTGATAATGTTGTTGTGTTTTTGTTATTGTTGTTGTTGGCGGTGGCGGGGATGGTGGCAGTGATAATGTTGTTGATGTTTTTGTTATTGTTGTTGTTGGCGGTGGCGGGGATGGTGGCAGTGATAATGTTGTTGATGTTTTTGTTATTGTTGTTGTTGGCGGTGGCGGGGATGGTGGCAGTGATAATGTTGTTGTGTTATTGTTATTGTTGTTGTTGGCGGTGGCGGGGATGGTGGCAGTGATAATGTTGTTGTGTTATTGTTATTATTTTTGTTACTACTTTAATGTGCCTGGTGTTTAAGTAAATAGGAAACCAAAATAAAAAAGCAAAATGAAATATGAAAAGTGCAGAAGTTGTGAAGTATTAGGTGTTCTAAAAATTGATAATATAATTAGTAATCAGTATAATTAATTGGCATTGTTGTTTGTTAATTGTTGTTTTTCTTTCCATTCAGGCATGTAATATGGTACTGGTGAGTACAAGTTGGCAGTCAACAAGTACTCCTATGGAAGTTTACAAATAATAATAGCAGTAGTGTGTGTGTGTGGGTTGGGGGGGGGTTGTTTGTGTTACCTCTGTGTGACCCCCCCCCCCCACACTTATCTTTCCATCAATTTCATAGTTTTGCATAAAGGTCCCCTGACCCCAAAGCAAAAATCTGGTGATAAAAATGATAAAAATCGCAATAAATATTTTCGACAGAAATCAGAAAATACACAAAGGAGAAATCAGTCCTAACAGAGTAGTGAAGAGTCTTCACCTAGCGCCGATGTGATTATCCGGTGCCAACAATCAGTCTAATCATGTCAGAAGCCAATTCTCTCCTCCACTAAACTCATTACATTGCGAATAATTAATTTTACCAGTGATGAATTTGTTCCCAAGGTGTGTTAAGTGTCCGGGATCCTCTAAGGAGCCGTGATTTACGATTTCGCCCGAAGCCACGGTGCGAGACGTCGGACATCGCTGGGGCCGTCATTGTCCATTTAGAAGTGGACACGCTGTGATTTAGTTCGAAGTTCCTTCTAGGTTACACCGGAAAAGTTCACGGTCCACTGCGAGATGAAATAGGTGGATTAGCTGACGGATTATAGATTAAACCCTAGAAATGAACCCATCCCATGCTGAGCCTACATTCATCCAAGAACAAAGATGCAAAGAGTTTTGAAAACCATTTAAACCTTGTTGTGTTGGTATTCATTGGATAGATCTTGCTGAGTACTCTCAGATGAGTACCCCTGTGCCAGGGTTTCAGTCATTTTTCAGGTTTTTTGCATCATTTTGAACTGGCCAAATTAGCCACCACCATCATAAGGGTTAGAGTTATTTGCTCTCCAATTTTATAGGATTCTGCCTCTCCACTTTTTATTCATTTTACAACACAATTCAAATCATAAGTAAACCATTGACTTATATTGTAAATATGCCAATATTCTGGTCATGAAAATAAAGAATTTCTAGCTCTGGAAAAGGAGAAAAAAATTCTGACTAAGTCAAAAAAAGGATTTATCACATTTTGGGGTGAAATCATCACTTTCCTAAAAAGGCCATTATTCATAGTTTAAATAATCCCCTCAGAAAATAAACCATGTAGTTCCTTACCCCAACACCTGCAAGACAATTAGTTGAACACAATTACACTTAAATACTCCCAACATTTGACCTTCAGCATTTGTTTCCCAAGGTCAAAGAAACTTAATTACAAACTTTATGATGATATAATCCCTCCTGTTACCATAATTACGGCAGCTATTATGGCAGAAACATATGGATTTCTGCAAACAACAGGTAATAAGGTAAGTGTTCAATTTCGACGAGACAATTATTTCTAATAATCTAATATTATCGTATTTGCTGTAGTGTAGATTATCTAACAATAATTGCATAACCTTAACTTGAACTATTTTGCTCCTGGAATATGCCACTCCAAGCTGTTAATCCTCTTCCAATTATCCTGGAGCAGCCGGCCACAGTCTAAAAGTCTAGCCAGAGCGAAAAACATTGCACATGTTCAGTAACATTTGCATCAAAGTTGAATTGCTATTGCTACTTCTATTCTACTACTACTACTACTACTACTACTACTACTACTACTACTACTACTACTACTACTACTACTACTACTACTACTATTATTATTACTATTACTACTACTACTACTACTACTACTACTACTACTACTAATACTACTACTACTGCTGCTGCTACTGCTACTACTACTACTTCTTCTACTACTACTAATACTACTACTATTATTATTACTATTACTACTACTACTACTACTACTACTACTACTACTGCTGCTGCTACTACTACTACTACTACTACTACTTCTTCTACTACTACTACTACTACTATTACTATTACTATTACTACTACTACTACTACTACTACTACTACTGCTGCTGCTGCTGCTACTGCTACTACTACTACTACTACTACTACTACTACTACTACTACTACTACTACTACTACTACTTCTTCTACTACTACTACTACTACTACTACTACTACTATTACTATTACTATTACTACTACTACTACTACTACTACTACTACTACTACTACTACTACTACTACTACTACTGCTACTACTGCTACTACTTCTACTTCTGCAACTTCTCCAATTAGATGTGCCTATAACCCTACATGGATACCAAAAATATCATGAAAGGGTATGAAAGGGTCTGAATATATAAATTATCAACTGATGGAGTCACTTTAATTTGTACAGAGAAAACATTAAAGTTTTTGGTTTTACTGACCACAGAAATGTGTTAGATTTCTTGAGGTGTTCCACTTAAGGTGTTGGAATTTGAGAGTAACCATCAAGATAATCAGAATAATACATTAAAAAGGGTGTTCTCAAATAACTTAGAAATGTTAATCAGTAACTTCCAATAACTCTTATTCAAATATTTGATTTTCTGTGATATTGTCAAAAGTATTAAATATCCAGACAACAATTTCAAAAGTAACTCTTAGGCATGAGTGGGTTGAGTACTTGAGCAGAGGACCTGCATATAATATCCTGCCCAAAGATAGGACTGTCTCAACTTTAAAGTCACCTTTGGGAACTCGGTTGATGTCCTCTATCATTTATTCTTCAGACAGCATGTAAGTTCTCAAATAAACTTTGTTTTCTCAAGAGTACAAGCTTACCCGTTTACAAACATAAGGAAAGTGCAATTATAGCAGTGGTGTGCCCTTTTTGTTGGTTTTCGCAGAAAGAGCAGTTTGAAGTTCATCACATAAATTACACGATACAGACACAAACTGACTTAAGTGTATGATGTGTAAAGATGGCATAATTAACTCACATATTCCCGCATCGTGATCACCCAAAACGACCTGACTGTGAATTTTGGCGAGATCTCTCTGAAAAAAAGCATTATATTTTCAATATAAGATGTAGAAAAGTTAATCAGAATACACACAACAACCCTATTCAAATATTTTGATGAATCATGCCTTTTAACAGGTTATTTTTGAGAAAATTAAAGAATGGAGGTGACATGTTTCAGGGTGTATATGGGTTAAATGAGTAGGGTCAAGAGTGAATTAATTGCTGAGTGAAATATAAGAAACTGATCTCAGCACGGAAGACAGTCTGTGCCTCAGTCGCTCCATTCTCCTGTCTACGATCTCATAAATCACAGTCTTGACTCGGGACAGGCTCGGAAGCGGCGACACAATGCGCCACGCTCCCTCGCTCTATCTTTTGTCACTCGTCTCCGATTTATGAGACGTTTCTCATGCCACCAGAATGAGGCTGCGGCGTCGACACCTGTCATCTCGCCAAATTTAATGACCCTCTATAGGTATGTCAAATTTGACTTAATCCTGAGATTGGTTGCCCTAGTGCGGGGTGCTACGTCGGTCGGTCGGTCGGTCGGTCGGCATGGGATCGATGTAGATGGGCATCGCCCCCGTGAATACCGACAGCAAGGTCTACTACTTCCACCTGCTCCTCATTTCAATACAGTTTTGACTATCAAAAGACACCCTCAACTCAAGGGTGAATGCAAATGCTAAAAGGGTCTGCCCCGAAAAAATAATGAAAAATCACCATTTTTATGAAAAAAAATAAATGAAACTGACCCAACTTTGACTGTTTGGTTTTATCTCATGTGAAAATAGTGAATTTTCCTTTCATGAATTTTTTGAGTTTTGAGGACTTTATAACACTATTGGTTGATGTAGGAGAGAACCCTCAACACAGGTTTATGAATGGTGATGGTGGGGCTTTGTGATGCTCTCGTGCAGGAGATATTAGCATATGAATATGGAGAGTGTTTTTGGTATAGCGAGAGTAAGAAATCAGGGCATGCAGTGACCGTGGACTGTGAAATGCAAAGTTGTACTCCAAGATGGATAAGACATGAACTTGCCAATGAAATTAATAAAAATGAAAAAACTTTTAGGATGTGCAGCCACAAGGAAATCATGATGTCATCAGATGAAGAAATATCACATGGCAAATATTGATACATAAATGTTTGTTAGAATTCAGAAGAAACAGTTGCTTGAGGAGTTGCACTGACCCCTTCCCAAAGGCAAATACAGTTTAACCTTTATGCTGATGGTGGCTAATTTTGCCAATACAAAATAATGCTAAAATCCTGGAAAATCACCGAAACCCTGGCAAATGGGTACTCATCTGAGAGTACTCCGTGAGAGCTATCCAATGAATACCAACATGACAGGGTTTAGATGGTTTTCAAGGATTTTTGCGTTCTTGTGCTTTGGGCAAAAGAAGCCTCAGCATTAGAAGGGCTATTAGTGTTTCAGTGGTATGTTTCTTCATTTCATTTATAGAGTCTATATGACCTTTTTGACCTGAGTGTACCTTATCATTTTATATTTTTGTGTTGATAAAAACAGGTGGCACTACTTTTTTTTCTTAAAACACGCTATATGTTAACCATTTTTATCAAAGATATATCAATTTGTTTTGAAAAAATGCTTGCTTAACACACAAAGAGGGGGCTAATTGTTTGTAGCTTGAGATTTTCTAAACTTAATGTGAAGCTTTCTTTCAATTTCAACTGTAATCAAATTATAATCTCTCATATGCTGAATCCATCCAATTGTATCTGATTGACCCACTCGTATTACCAAGTAAGCCAGGAAGCTGAGTGGCTAATGCGATTCTTAAGAAAGAATAGTGCTCTGTCATCTTTGCCATAACAATGCATCCAATCATCTTTAAAATCCAATGCATTCAGTTTTTGCAAAAAAAGAAATCTGCATGTTTTGCCCAAAGCAATTTGACATATGATAATGAAAATGCTTCCGGAGCCATTGGTACCCATCTATGATACAGGTAGCAGAATTATCATACTTATTCAATTGAAAAGGTGCAATTTCTAATTAAATTCCTCCTTCAAGATCATCGAAGCATGATGCATCGCTATGCGCACGGGTTATGAGGGAGTCAGAAGGCCATGACGATGACGGTGATAAGATCGCGATGATCATGACAGCGGTATCACGTCCTCGCATCTGATGGCCACAGGTATTGAGTTCACGCTCTATGCTCATTTGCATAATACCCCAATTTACTACGAACAAACTCAATCATCCAGCATCAATCAGAGACATGGCGTGCACATCTATCATTCACCTGATGCGCATGGCAACCCCATCTACGAATATTTTCTTCAATATACAGGTTACGATTCCTGTTTGAATAGTATAAAGCCAGGTAACATGGATATGGTACCAGATATCTTGTAAGTTTCATTGAATGGCCAATTCTCATCCTTTTTGGCAGGAGACCAACTTTTGGCAGGTGGAAACTCTCAGGTGTGTCATCTATCCTGGTTCCCGCTTTGGTGTCCCGGAGGAAGGGCCGGGGAACATGGATACGCAACAGGTGCATGCAAGCATGTGCGCTGCTAAGTAGTTGTGCCTGAGTGCGCCGCCGCGCAGGCCGCGTGTGTGAGTACTACGGAGCGCTCCATTCATTGACGGAGCGCTGGCTGAATTGTCGTCGCAGCGTCGGCGGCATCATCTCCAGTGTCTAGGGACGCCGCCCAGGTGAATACATTAATTATGGCATCATTGAGCTGCTCAGGTGTCTGGGAATCAGGGGGCATTCCTCTAGTCTCCTACGTGTCCTCGGGCTTCTGCCGCAGCCGATGCTGCTACAATGATGTGTAGAGGAATCTCAAAGGTACTTCTAGTGTACCAACGATAACAATTCAGCATCAGGTGGAGATTTACTTCCATATGGAAATGTGTGGGACGCAGGAGTGATAGTCAAATTAAACTAAATAATAATAATGATGATGATGATGATGATGATAATAATAATAATAATAATAATAATAATAATGATAATAATATAAATGATAATAATAATGATGATAATGATAATAATGATAGTAATGAGAGTAATGATAATATTAATAACAATAATAATAAGAAGAAGATGAAGAAGAGGAGGAGGTAAGAGGAGGAGAAAAAGAAGATTTTTTTCTTTAGAATGAATTTGACATATGTCCTTAAATTATTAATGAGAGACATCCTCAAAATGCCAATCTCAGAAGAGATTCAGTCATATCATCCAGAAAAAGAAACTTTAAAGCTAAGAATCAAACAAATAGCGGAATTTCATTCCCTATGGATATTGTTTATTTCTTAATTTGTATTTTTTACAAAGAACTCTTTTGTTAGAAAGAAAGGGTTGAGTGTAAGTGTTCTCAGCCCCCACTTTCTCTATACACATCTACTTTACCCTTTTCCACCCCTCAAATACAAGTGGTTGACTTAGTAGTAGTAGAAGTAGTAGTAGTAGTAGTAGTAGTAGTAGTAGTAGTAGTAGTAGTAGTAGTAGTAGTACACATGTTGTGTGTAAGGTTCAGGAATCTCCAGGTGTCAGTTTCCAGGTTAAATCAATCCACTGACCGCTGGTCAACAGCAGGACTTAATCCCTACTGCTAACACTACTAAACAGCACTGAAGGCAGGCACAATATTGCTTTAATATGGCATAAATTTTATCAAGTGAAAATTAGCCTTGTTTTAAGAAAAAGACAAGCAAAATCTCAAGTAAGGGGGTACATTTTAAAGGGGGTGGGGAGTTCATTTTCTTTTTTTTTTAAAGGAAATGATTCAACAAAACAAAAACTTTTAAGAATTATCATATATCAAAAGAACAAAGTGTTGCTTTAGTTTTAAAATAAGCTAATTCTGCTTTTGTTTGGTAGCAATATGGCATAATTGGTTAGACCACTGTTTACACTCTGGGTATATTGGACCCAAAGGTCACGGAGTGCACTTGGTGGTCACAATCTCCAAACAAACTGCTTCATCATTTGACTGAAATAAATAGCATTTGTGTTTGAACAAAGGATGAACTTTTTACCACAGGACAAGTGGTGGCATGAGGATTAGGGCATGGACTCAGAAAACAAACAAAACAAAAGAAATACATTTATACATGCACTCGCGTAATACACAAGAAGATGAAAAGGTCAGCATCTTTTATAATCATACAGTCTAATATCTTAGCCCTAATCACAAGGATGCTAAGATTTTTGAAAAACATCTAAACCCTGTCATATTGGTATTCATTGGAAAGCTCTCACTGAGTACTCTCAGATGAGTACCCATTTGCCAGGGTTTCAGCCAATTTTTAGTTTTTTGTATCATTTTGTATTGGCCAAAGTGGCCACCAGCAGCATGAGGGTTAATCAATTATTTCTGTATGGCTGAACTCGGAATGAAATAATAATTCATAAAATCTTTTTCTGTCACTGGTTTTGTGGTGGGCTATTAGTAATGGCAGAACTCGAAATGAAATAATAATTTCCAAAATCTGTTTTGTTGCTGGTTTTGTGGTGGATTATTCTTAATGGCAGAACTCGGAATAAAATAATCATTTCCAAAATCATTTTTTGTGGCTGGTTTTGGGATGTGTTATTAGTAACTGCTGGAGGTTTCGCTAACCACTGCATACCCGTCAAGTCTCCTGTTTTTAACAGGAGTCTCCTGTTTTTTGGACTTCATTTTACCTGCCTCCTGTTTTTCTCCTGTTTTTTTCTTGTCTCCTGTTTTTCTCCTGTTTTTCTAGAAAACCAGTCTGAATCGACTATAATCTCCTGTTTTTCCTCAAGTTCAGCCCAGATCTACTTTAACTCCTACAGCTTAGCATACAACTCAGCTCTTCTAGCCTGCCTAAACAATACTCAGTTGACCTAATATTGAACCTAGCTTGCCCAAAAGGTGCAATTAGTCTAGATAACCATTACTATTTTAGCAGTAGATATGTTTTAATTGATATCAAGCTGAATTTTAAGAAGTAGAAAGAGGTGCATGCTGGTCTAGCATCATAACATTAAAAAAAGGCTGATAAGGAAAATGCACCTCCACGTAAAAGAGCAAAATACATGTGCAAATTTAGTGATAAAATTGCACAAGAGTATCCAGATATCACAAGAAGTAAACTGGGAGATGTTCACGCCTTCTGTAAAGTGTGTAAAGTGGACATATCTATAGGAAATGGTGGGAAAAGTGATGTTGAGAGTTGAGAGTATTGGCACTACATTAGGTAGGAGCCACCTGGTGGGACGTTGGTAAATTATATATACATGTGCGGCACCTGGTGGGAAGTTGGTAAACTATCGTATATGGTAGCGGCACTGCCGCGTGAGAAAATCTCCTGTTTTTATTTTGTCTGGGGTTGACAGGTATGCCACTGTGTCTTTACTAGAGGAACCGCATTATTCTCTCTGTCCATTGTAGAGGAATAATTATACACCCCTTTGGTTCGGAGTGAGCTGGGAACACAGGCGTGCGATTTGATTGGAAAATTAGAGTCACCATCTGAGAGATCCAGCTTGTATTTTGGTTCTATATTTAGCGCTCAAATTTCCCGATTGCACCTGCTTTTAGCGTCAGCCTATCAACACCTTCTGCTGTGGTACGCCATCTTTTTTCCACATATACACATTACCAGGCCATTCCTATTTAAGACCAGTTACGAAACATGTATATCATACAAATCCACTAACTATTCATGTTTGGTGTTTGATGTCAAAGAGTAGTGAGCGAGGAACATGGATTTTTAAAAGCGTCCTTTTTCAGGTGGAAGGGAAGAAAAGTTCCATAAGTAAATATGCATAGGAAGGGTAGGATTTACATAGGGGCAGGATGATGGGAGATGTCTATGATCTGCCCTGATCCGAAAACACCCTATGCCTAATCCTCTTTGTAAAGAAAACAAATACCCCTGAGGATAGCCTGGGCTGTATGCAAGGCCAGGTAACCTTACCTGTATATTTGATTAGTGCTATTTCGTTTTCTCCAGCAATTGTCGTCTGGATCTATGATGCTTCTGCTAATAACTTGAGAATTGATAATGATTTTAGAAAATATTTCAAGGAGAGTTGTTGGTTATGTACTGATTAACATTTTGATTAGTGCTATTTCATTTTCTCATTAGCTTAAGAATTTCTCCAGCATTTGTCGTCTGGATCTATGACACTTTTGATAATAACTTTAGAATTGACAATGATTTTACTAAATATTTCAAGGACAGTTGTTGGTAATGTTCTGATTAACATTTCTCCATCAAATATTTTCTTAATTAAGCTTTTGTGCGCAAGATTTCATCGAAAACGTCAGGCTGCTTTTGGATGCTGTGAGCATTATTGGGTTAACCCATAGAGATGCCTTTAGTGACCAAAAACGTCCGACCTGACTATCATATACCAATATCTTTGCTACCAGAGTACTTTTTAAAAAATAGTTGAAGAAAAAATGATGCTGAGAACTTATCTTACAACTTTCCATCAAATATTCTGTAGATGCATGCTCGATTCCAAAATTATTTACAAAAGAAGTACAGGTGCAGACAACATTTGTCATTGATTGAGATCTTTAGGCATGAAAGGGTTAAGGATATCTCCACTGCAGGGCGCTCACACCTCACACCTGTCCTGGGTACTACGGGTTGGGGTGTTACGGTACCGACACAGGTGTGCCTAAAAGAGGGTAGTTCCCGAGAGTCGGGGTGCACCTTGATGGGTACGGGCCCACCTGAAACAATCACCTGCTTCCAGGCTTTGTTATTAATCAGGCCAAAGGTGCGCATCAAAGAGAGATGAGGAGAAGCAGGTGAAACTGGGGGCCTAGTGTAAACCCAACTGTTCCCCCGTAAATATACCCCTTTCCGCGCACCCTTACAACACACCCCCAAATTAATCCAGCATTTGAGAATGGAGTGCTCCCTCGTATGACTGATAATTATTGGTGCGTTCCTCCAGAACGCCCGCGTGTCCGTGGTTGTCCAACCAACCATGGTAATTATCCAATCTCGGCCCAGACACGGCCTTTTGATATGCATCAAAACCCGATAGCGGGACTAGTTAATAAGGAATGGTACCCAGTCAGAAGAATGTAGAGTTGTCGCGTTTATATCAATACAGTAAGTTTCAGTGATATTTACATATGTATATAGATAATTGGGTATATACATGTTATAAGGCAAAGCAAGGATGTTATTCTAAATAAAATAATATCAAACACTAAAGTGCTGTTTACTTCAAATATAAACAGGTAGCCAAATTGGTCCTCAAAGGCCACTTATATACCTTATGTCACTGTTCAGTGATGAGAGATGTGCATGGGGTCAGCATCTCAGACAAAATTATAGTTTGCCGCCCTAAGGTTTAGATTAATACGTTTTTTGGATGAAATCAATCCTTAGGTAGAAAAATGCAATTGATTTAAGATCCACAAATCATTTTCAGATTCACATATCAATTTCATGGTTCATATCTGAAGGAATAGCACCTGAATGCATCAAGGTTAAAATTCACATAAAAGGCAGTTTTTGCTGATATCAATTTCTTTAAGATGCATCTCATTTCAGATTCCCACTGGTATACCTTCTCATGACAAACATTTAGCATGAGACTGCCCTAGGCAATAGCAACACTTTTATGTAAGGTACATTTACTTAACACCCCATTCACTTACAGGCCCAACACGAGACCCATACACAACCACACAATAGATAAATCTTCTGTTTGTTTTCCCCGAGACTCGGAAAGTGCACAACCCCCCTTAGGCATACCCAGTAACCTGATCCCATATACGGTGGGCCACAGGAAATACCCTGTTCTCTTACGTTTCCCTCGTACCCCCTATTTTACCCTCTTACCCCTTATTACAACAAAATTCCTGTAATACCCTTATCAAAAACAAAGCGTTGGGGAAGCTTGACCGATCTTGTGTAACAGGTAGGTGAATTATAAGTAGCTTGGGCACGCGCCCGACGTGCCCAACGCCGGTGCGGGCTTCCTTGGCCGGCTGCCGCCCGAGACGGGGGTGCTGGGAAAACCCATTGGAGCAAGGAGAGGGGGTATTATTATTGTTTACTGCAGCTTACGTGCACATGCCTGCACCACTGGGTGGAAGGGGGCAGGAGAAAGGGGGGCCCCCGTGTTTTGGCTGGCCCAGCCACCAGTTCTGACATCCTATTTGACAGGTACTTGAGGACTAATCAAGCGATTCCCGTACCTGCTGGAGGTCTGCCAGAATAGCGCTTTCACTGCAAACTGACCGCATCTTTTCTGAGACCCATTCAGGCCCTCTCAGGGTTCCCCAACCCCAAAGCCCCACCCCCCTCTCCTGTAACCCTGAGATGTGTCATATCTGGATACTGGGATTCTCAGAAAATAGATTTGGAATAGAGAGAAAAACTGATGAATATTCAAAAAAAAATTAATGGTTAATTTGCGATGAACATCTCCCATGCAAAATGTACATATTACAATTGCTGATTAGCTGAGCTTCCTAACCAGATACCAAGCTCTGTCATACCAGTTCACGGCCCATTCAATTCATTGAATACCCAACCAGATAAGTACCTCAGACTTTCCAGTTTTTGGCTCATTCCAATCTAGATTTTTCCTTTCTATAAAATTATGATAACATAAGATGTCACCACATAGCCAGCATCTCATCAGGAAGAAGTAATATCTTTAAGACATCTTTGGAATAAAGAGCCACAAACTATTTGAAGAACAATAACAACAATAATAACAGTAATCTTTATTTCAAGAGGGTAACACAGTCAAATGATACATTGATCTTCCCTGTGGCCCTCAAAATGAAAGTCATGTGACAGGTACTATTGAACATTTATCCATTTTTTTCTAAAAGATGAATAATTAGGAAAGATCTCATCAAAGTAAGTCAGCATTTCTGGGCTGATAATAGAGGGATAAATAGGTTAAGACTCTTTAAAGGATTAAACTTCACTGGTAACTGAAGTGGAAACTTCCAAACAGTGGTCAAGATTTACTTGTGGGAACCCAAGCTACCCTCTTGGCATGCTGACAAAATACCCAGGCACCCCTTTTAGGGTGCTACATGGGTGCTTAACAGGAAATTGTAGTGGAATCTGTTTTTCAATCACTTTGTCAGCCACACTTTTATGAAAATGGCACCATCAATCAACATTCAAGAGACAATACCTTGAAGATCAATTTTTATCCCTGTGGCCTAAGGCAATAAAAGGTATTATAATCCTTAAATCTAAGAGTATTGGCGAAAATCAAATCCTGTTTTTGACTGTGTTTCCTCATGGAAGAAACCAAAGTATCTAAACAAATCACTGACTAAAACAAAGTCACTGGCAACTATATAACATGCCTCTTTATAAGGCCAGATTCAAACTTACAATCTTTGACTCTGGTGATAGATTGCCTCCTTACTAAAAAGAAGTTTGGAATACCTAGGTATTCCTAGGATAATGCTTGGAAAATGTCAGGATTTTCTGGGAAGTACCTGGTTTATCAGGAAAGGGCAATCATTGTTGCACTATGTCGCAGACCACTTGACTATCGGGGCGACCCCATGCTACAGGATTATAGATTACTTAGAATAAATGAAGCAGAAACTCAAAACAAGAGGCCAGGTCTTACCCTGGATGCTGAATCTCATTTCCTGGCTCTGGGACAACTTCTCAATTATGGAGACCTTAAATCTGCTTCTTACCATGAGTTTTGACAACGGATGTGGATTCTGACAAGTTAGCATTCCAGCTGAGCTCTGGAAGTGTAATCCCTGCCACCTCTGCTACAATAGTCAAACAAACTGATGATCTTTCGCAGATCGGTGTTTGGGGTGGTTGCCAGATGGATTCTTGCCAATTTTGTACTTCTCTGGTAAAATCTCCTATCATAAGCTGTTGGTACCTTTATCGCGACTTGATAAGGATTGGGCTATCCTCCAAATTATGAGATTTGTGTCTTCTACTTAATGCAGAAAATCTTAAAACCATGAATTCCACAGCATTGGGCAATTTGTAAATCATTTCGACTGGAATTTGGCATTTCAAATGTCATAGCCTCTTCGGCTAAATTCAGCTTAAATAGTGACTAGCCAGTTGTGAATTGCACATGGAGAAAACTAGAGTACCTGTCAAAAATAAAAACTACCCCCAAATCACTGGCAACTTTCTCACATGTTCCATTTGGAGTGTAATCTGTATATATAATTTAAGCCCTACATATGAATCAGCCTTAAAATACCCACCTGTTGTTGATATTCTAAAATAAAAGTATATTTTTGGAGATATTTCTAAAGAAAGTATATTTTGGTGATATCTTTTAAATGAAAATATATTTTGGAAATTCTTTACATGGAGAAATGTCGAAAAGTAAAAGGAACCCCTTTAAGTTAAGTTAATCATAAAATATCTTTTCAAAAATTTAAGTCATTAAGACTTCAATCCAAAATGACTTTCAAACGTATCCTCTGATCTAGATATGTCAACATCTCCAATCGTGAACACTTAAAACAAGCAAACAGCCCTAATCCTAAATAGTTCAAATCTTAAGGTTTTTGAATAAATTGGAAAAAAAGTCAAACCAAGGCCAACAAGAAGAATTCCCATCACCCCACAAATAGTCATAAACTTTATGACCATATTTTAATTTCAATAATATTAATCAGGACTGAACTGAAATTGAACCCCTGCTATGCTTTATGAATAACTCCACAGCTTTCCCTGTCAAGAGCCTGTGTCCACCCATGGTGTGATGGATCATATACTTCTGACCACACATGAAAACCCACTCGACCCATATAGAGTCACCTGACAAATGATCTATCTCTAAGCTTGCTGGAAGTGGTTATTATTTTAGTAACAAATAATTTGCATTAATCAAACTGGTACATATAGTGGAACCCCTGAAAGTGACCACCCTTTTTAGTTGACCACCCATCTAAATTAAGTGACCACATTTTGCCAGTCGTTATTAGCTTTATAGTAAAGGTAACCCCTCTAAGTTAACCACCTCTGTAAGTTGACCAGTTGTAGCTGGTCCTACATATGGTCACTTTAGACGGGTTTGACTCTATTATATATGTATATTCACAAACACACACACACACACACAAATATATATATATATATATATATATATATATATATATATATATATATATATATATATATATATATATATATATATATATATGCACACACACACAGAAACACAGGAACAGATAATTCATAGCAGACCTATAGTTACAGGTAGCCTGGCATGCTATTTCTTTATTTCTTTGTGTAACTCTCTCTCAGATGTATGATTACAGGTATGTCAATGATGAAAGGTAGCAGCCCTGATGCAGGTGATGCTCGCCATAGTTACACCTGTATTCAAAGAGTTCAAGAGAGGAGCAAGATGTTGGCACGGTGCCAGCATTCTCCTCTCCATCTATACCAAAATGCCATGCAAGGGCGACTAGAGATCTGATTACCGGGCACAGACCCAAAAATACACCTGCCCGAACCCACAACCCCAGCCCTGGTGGTAATTTGCATACAAAACCCATCCCGCTGTCTGGTAAAGGTAGTTGTTGTTGTTTGATGAGTGGTCTGTGGGGTGGTTTAGGGGGTACGTGGGATAAAAGGATGATGAGGTTTGGGGAGAGTAGGGGGAGGGGTGAAGGATTAAGAGGGCCAAGTGTATTAAGTTAAAGCAGGAGACAAAGAATGTCACAGGAAAGAAGAGTTTCTCTTTGTCATTGAAATGTGAGTGAACCTATATCAACATAAACAGTTTATCTTATTTCTCAAAATTTTCTGTTAATATATATATATATATATATATATATATATATATATATATATATATATATATATATATATCAACTTGAATATCTACAAAGGTTGAATTGAATCTCTTTATTCTCACAACTACATGTTGAGAATTTGGCATACAAGTCGAAATGAGAAAATTTGTGTGTGAAAATGCGTCATGTGTGTGTTCATGTGTGTTTGGGAGGCTATAATTGACAGAAGAATAAAGAAAAAAAATCATCCTTCATTCAAAGATATCATCAGGATACCTTGCATGAGAGGCTACGCTGAAAGAAATGTTTATCCAAGAGTATCTCATTGCAACAAAACATTAACATATTCTTATGAATGGTGAGAAAAGACTGGATACATGTCATACCGTAGTACTCGCATCCAAAATGAATGGGCATGATAATAAATGACAGGGGGTGTAGCATCTTCCCAGAAGCCTCAATAAAAGGACCTTGGACTGGTGTGGGTATCGGTATCAGCTTTACATATCATCTGTGACAGGAGCCACAAGTTTATGATAAATCCAGGCACTCACCCTTCTGAACCCAACCCCCTTCACAACCCCATCAGCACCCCTCAGAACCCCTGCACCTGATGCCCATGCCCAATATACCCAGTACCCCAAGACATGCTCCTGTGAACTTCTATGACACCCTCCTTCTTTTCTTTCCCAACCCATTCATGCTTTAACTTTCACACTTGATAATTGTCGTCTGGTACTATACTTCTTTTGGAAATAACTTCATAATCAAGCATTACTTAGTAAAATATTTGTAGAAGAGTTATCGGTTGGGGTATAAGGAACTTTTCTTCTTCAAATTTTCTCCAAAAGATGCTTTTGTTAAAGAGATATTGCCAAAATTGTCAGAAGTATTTGCGCTGGCCATCATCGGCTGCTGAAGGGTTGAATGGGTCATTCCCATGCTGCTGCTGGGGTTCCTAGCCTATGACAGGTTTGTTTGCAGGGTTCAATAGTGCTGTGTTAACCCATTGATGCTAAAGAGTTCCTCCATAAATTGTCGTCTGGACCTAAACTACTTTTGACAACAACTTTAGAATTGAGAATGATTTTTGAAAATATTTGAAGGAGAGTTGTTGGATATGGACTAATGAACATTTCTCCATCAACTATTTTTCTAACTATGCTTTTACCTGCAAGATATCATCAAAATTGTCAGGCTTTCGTGTCCTGCTGGGAGCATCAATTGGTTAATACTGCCTGTAATCCCATGAGCAAAGAGACACAAGTGCCAGAAGAACCCATCATCTCTCCCATTGGTCACTCTCCCTGTTTTACTACAACATGTAGAGTTTGACCATCAGGACCACTTGTACAAAAGGTAAATATATAAACCTGTCCATTTTGTATATATCTGCCATCCAGAAACACTTGGACATTTGTGAACATACAAACCTCTCTATTTTGTTTACTATGGTCAGTGGAACCTGTACACATTTCAGATTATTGTCATCTTAACCACTTGGACAGCCATCAGAACCAGGTGCACAGACATATCAACAGGTAAACATAGAAACATGTACATAGTGCATGTCTTATCTAAGAAGTATTTGCCTTAATGATAGCTTTTTGGTATATCAAAAAAGCTTATATAAGGAATAGATGATGATGGGAAACAATTAAGATTCCATGAAAGCAACTCCTAGATCAATTGTTCTAGATTCTAGAAATAACAGATTGCCTTCAAGTACATTAAACACACACACACACATATATATATATATATATATATATATATAAATATATATATATATATATATATATATATATATATATATATATATATATATATATATATATATATATATATATATATATATATATATATATATATATATACATAGGATATAAATTTAGATGATGATTGGAATATTTTTCGATAAAAGGGCATTTTGGAAGGGGTGCTGCCAACTCCAGGGAAGACAGAGTTTCTACGTATGTACGGGACAACAACGGAATTACAGCAAACATTGCTATACACGGGAGCCACGCCAGCAGCTTGGCATAAAGCGCGGGGAAATCAAGCATGGGCCCATTGCCACCGCCGCCGCGGCCCCGCCCCTCAATCTTTAATAGCGGCACACCGGGCACCTGCCCGTGTTCCTGGGCCAACTGTAAATAACACAATGAAAGGACTATTATACGCCCGCTGGAGACGTAATGAATGGCCCACTAGGTACTTGAAGGGCCGCATCATGCCGGCATAGCATGGCAGCAGCAGCAGCAGCGGCAGAAGGCCCTGATTCCATGGACGGCTGAAGTGCTGGAACTGGTAAAATGGCGGTCTTTTTCACACAAAGACCAAGCTGTGCTGTGTCGCGAATACCCTAAGTACTTAACCCTTCTAATTCGAAGGCTTAATTTACTCTCATCCAAAGCACACAGATGCAAAGATTTTTGAAAACTTTCTAAACCCTGTCATGTTTGTATTCATTAGATAACTCACGCTAAGTACTTGCAGATGAGTATATTTTCAGCTTTTTTGTCATTTTGTATTGGCAAAATTAACTTCTAGCCTCATAATAAGGGTAAAAGGGCCACATTAAGCCAGCACAGCAGCAATTTCTTGAGACAATTAATTTCTTGGGACAATTTGATGTGATGTCTGGTGGCGGTGGACATGGTAAAATGGCGGTCTTTTTCACACAAAGACCAAGCTGCGCAGTGTTGCGCATAGCCTGGGTCCTTTAAAGGGGCACACCAAGCCTGCAGCCCAGCATCGCTTCGGCAGAAGGGCTTGGATGGCTGAAGTGGGGGCTGGTGGCAGTGGGAGTGGTAAAATGGCGGTCTTCTTCACACAAAGGCCAAGCTGTGGTGTGTCGCGCATAGCCTTACTGTAATATATTAACCCTAAGGCACTGCCACAAAGCACACAATCACCTTTAAATGAGATTCACTCATTGTCTAACCATTCCCATTGAATATGCATAGATGTCCATACAGAGTTGTGTAACTTTGTATGGTATCTCAGTGGTTAATGAGAGGGTGATGAGGATTTTATTGGTATAAGTCTTCAATAGCAGTATGGCTCATTAGCACATGCCACATAGTAGGGACCCATGCCAGTGTCTCCAAAACCATTTTTAATAGTTTCTCCCCCAGCAATAAAATAATAGTTAAGAAATGTAAGATTTAATGCATAATAATGTGACAACCTGAAGCCAATTTAATCAATTAGGAAAAGGAGAGTTTTATTAGGGTTTAGCCCATCACCTGTATATAAGGGTAGATTTATGAGGGTAGGGGGCGTGACAGGATCGAAGGAACCCCCCTATAAATTTAGAATTAACAACTTCTATAGTGAAAACATCTCTGTATAAGCAGACCCCCCACCAAGTCCTGTTTCAGCTCCTGTTTATGCTTAAAAGTCATGACTACATTGAGACACAATTTTCACTTTTGAGCTAACTCGATTCTCACGTAACACTTCATTAAGTCAACTTTAAGTTAACTTGACTAACTTTTCAATTAGAATTTATTTTTAAGTTAAGAGTGGCAAATACTGCTATATTAGGATAAAGAATTCCAAAGCAAGGAAATCTTCCATAACATGTAATATCTCACAAGGAAACCCTCTACTGAGGAAAAATTCTCATTGTAACAGAATGGTGGCTGATAATGTAGCATTTGAGGTGCAAATCAATTACTCAATAGACGCAAAATGGCAACTTCATCATGACTTCTCAAAACAATCTCCTCCGCAATATCCATAGTTGAGAAAAAATCTTCTGTGATTGACAGTATGAATGACTTGAACAATCGTTTTGGTATTTTGTTTTAAGTAATGGATGAAACCTGTATAGAACAAGAGAATATAGAATTTGCATTTTCAAAAGTATTCGAAGAGCAACTTGTGGTCTGAACTACATCCTGGAACCAATTCCATTATTTCTTCTGCAACTACCTGCAATTTGTTTCTATCCAGTTTATTGTAAAAGAAAATAACATCCAAAATGCTTTATCGGCCATAAAAGGAGGTCCTCAGGAAATTGTTGTCTGGATCTATGATACTTTTGACAATAACTTGAAAAACAAGAACGATTTCACAAAAAATTTAAATGAGAATTGTTAGCAAAGTTCTGAATAACATTTCTTCTTCAAATATTTTTCAAGATATACTTTTGTCAGAAAGATATCTCCAAAATAGTCAGGCGGTTTTAGCTTCTACGGTCATGAATGGGTTTAAGTCCTGCAGTGAATATTCCAGCATGAGTATGTTAATCTTTACCATATGTCACCATTTGATTGTTTCTGGTATTTAACCATTAATGGCATAAATCATATTTGTATATCTAACTTTCAGTTTATAATCTACAGCATTTATGCTTGAGTTAATAGAAAACTAAATAAAAGTTACTTCTTAAGACTTGAAAATGATGCAAAAACTATTAGTGATAGTCTGTACCAAGACACCTTATCTGAACCTGTCACAAATTTTCCAGGTCCTAATTTTATTTTTATTTTTTCATTTTACCTTTTACTGTTATATGTTCTCCATTTATAAAATATGCATACAAGGAGATGTAAAAGAGATACTCATCAGTTAATGACGGGATCTCTATCTCTGACTCATTTTATTACATGTTGCCAGTTCACAAGATATCTGCATAAAGAAGAAGATATAAAGAGATAGATGTCAAGCATCATCTAAATGTAATATACAAGAAGTGGGTGATTCCCAGGAGGTAATTAAATGATAATATCATAAACAAACAGAGAGACTCCACACGTCTGTATAGGAACGCTACGGGACTATAGGAATTAGCGATTATTATCAGCGCAGCAGCGAGTGTGCCGCGATGTCACTCATTTACCATTCGACGCCTCACCTGTGTAGTTTGTGATTAATAGACATTGTTAAGACACCTGTGCTAGGTGTGCATCACAAGACAATAGAACGGAACACAATAGCTCTAAGAGGAGACGTTCATTTCATATACAAATTTGAGGAGGGCACGCTTATCGTTTGGGGAGATGCGACAAGGCGCAGGCTGTTCCTATCTGAACAGTGCCATCTGGTGGTGGCTTATGAATAATTATACAATAAAAGAAAGCTATGATTAAGTTTGGTTACATTGTTGCGGTACCCTTTTTACATCACAGCACATAACCACCACGCGCCGCGGCCGTCAAAGAGATATATATCAGGATTTTAAGTGTGTGCCATTGTGCTTGTGAGTTAGGAGACAGTCAAAAGAGACACCCTTTCCCCCCTTTTTGACCTAGCCCCCCATTTTACCCCTTTTATCAAGAGGGAAATAGACTACAGACCTCAATCTCTCCTTTTAAAGAAAGTAAAAAGTCATATCTTACAAGGGATACAGATCAATATCATATATCATGATAAATCATGTATCCCTTAGGTATATATGGGATACAGATAAATCATGTATCCCTTAGGTATATATGGGATACAGATAAATCATGTATCCCTTAGGTATATATGGGATACAGATAAATTATCACTCATTTTAAATTGATATCCTGTTACCCTTTTTAAGGGGTAGGGATTCCTTTTGATTACTGTATAACCTCAAATGACTTAAGCTAAAAGGGTTTTTAATTTTGCCCAAATATGGTTAAAATGGATATTGAATGAAGAGCACTTTACTGTTGGAATTTGATATCACAAAGACAAACCATAATATGTCATTTTTATAAACCATGATTTTAAAAGGTATTATGTGAAGGAAGATTTCAAAAACAACTAAATCTATTCTACTGTCATATAAAGCTGTATTTCGATGAAAAATTGATATACATATCTTTGATAGAAATATTGATACAATAGTTTTGCACGTATCAGGCAAGGTGGGAGAAATTTGTGACATGAATAAACATTATCAAATTGATGATGATATTGATGATGATGATGATGATGATGAAGATGAAGATGATGATGGTGATGATGATGATGATGATGACAAGTATGAGGAATTTTACAGTGGTGATTATGATGATAAAGATGATGATGATGGTGATGATAAGACAATAATAAGAAAATGCGTGATGATAATGATGAGTAGGGAAAGTAAAAGTAGAAGTATAACAATGGCAATGATGATGATGATGATGATGATGATGATGAGAATGACAATGGCAGTGGTCACTGATAATGGACAGATGCAAACATGTTGGCACAAGAGTTTATTGTATAGTAATGTTATCCTGCAACCAAGACTGACAGGCATTGTACGAACATGATGTACTGATAACACAATACCCCTAAGCAAACCTTCATTAACGGTATGTTGATATTTCCCTGTTAATTTCACGACATGTTTTATCGCCTAAATGCTCCATGGCAGTGGCGTATGAATCCTCGAGAACAAGAGAGATTATGGCGTTATCTGTCACTTAATCTCCTGCCACGGTCCCGTGACACGGGAACTCAGGCGTTCACCTGCACATCCCTAATTATGCCGCATTGTCTCTACTAGCATCCACCCCAGCACCCGGGTATGTACCGGTATGCCTACAGGTACTTAAGGGTGTCACTCGGGGCGTCCACTTAGAGATGGGTAAGTATCGATGACCATTATGCTTGTCTTGACTCACACGTCAATGTTTGGACAGAGTTTGGTAATTGAGGAAGGCGTTATGGAAGGTGGGGTAAGACTCTAAGACGCTGAAGGCTGGTAAGATTCTGGCATCCGTCTGATGCCCAATGGAAGGCATGATTGGCATTCTTTCACCCGCACACCAGGTAACCATAGCCCCACCATTCAGGAGCGCTATAAACACGCCTCCTTTTTCCGGTCATCTTCATGTAAGTTCCACATCACCCCTCCCACCTGACGACAATATTTTCCCAACACATTATGTAGGCGAACGAGTGCAAACACACACACACACACACACACACACACACACACACACACACATTTCGCTGCTATAAATCACAATGTCCATACCACATCACCCTCCCACCTGAGCCACCATATTTCTTTATCACCTCGTTTGGCCTATAGAGTGCAAACACACACACACATAAATTTTTCTGCTAAAAATCACAAGCATCATATTTTCCAACACACGCACACAGAGACAAAAAACAATCCACTTAGGCGATGGAAGCGTGTGTAAAAGGGGCCGGGCATTGTCGGGGTTTAACTTCATGTGCAAAGTTGGTGCGAAGAACAAAGCCGGGCGTCCGCATGGCCGGACATCAAAGGTTCCACGCTTGCCGCGTCCACCTTGTTCACATCACAGGTGGATGTATACGGCGATTTCCCCAGTGGAAGCCCGCGGGCATCTGTGTTCTATGAATCATAACACGCCCTTTCATGCACGCTCACAGTCGCCTGCGTCCTTTGTGTGCGCTTGCCCGGACTAGCAGGTGCAACGCGCAGCTCGTATCGGCAGAAAGGGTAGTATTGCATAATGAGATGGGGACGCCTCTGTCGGGCTGCGTCGGGCTGCATCGGCACGCTTAACGGAGCATCGGGCATGCTGTGCACGCTGCCCGAGCAATACAGGGACGCGCACAAATAGCGGCACATGGGCACACCGGACACCACTGGGAGTAGCTGTGGCTTGGAGCAGGTGCGCCAATATTGCATAGTTACACAGTAAACAAGCTGCTCGGCTAGTCTTTACGGCCGACCCCTTCACGCCACCCACAGCACTCATCTCCTTCACAACGTATCACTACACCAAGAACTACATTAATATAATGAAATATATCAAAGCAAAGAGTAATATTACTTATAGTACTAGATTTGCATTTCTAATATTTTTTTTCAATTTCTTTTGATTTATTGAATTAGTTCATTAATTATCATGAAAGATATAAATGATAAGGGTGTTAAATGGTTAAACATTCCCCTTTCTATAACAGCACTTTGGCGGCCAAAGGGAGGCTAGTTCTGCACCCTCTAGGGAATACCCTTCTGTCTCCTTAGATACAACCAGAACCATACCCATACCGATACCCATTCTCCTTTATCAGACAGGCACAAACAAAGGACTAGAAATTCAACCCATTTCAGCTTGTTGCTTCTCGTGAAAAGTGTTGCCTTGGTGTTAAGATATTTTTGGAAGTGGCAAAAGAATAAGTATATTCAAACAATGAGTAGTGTAGATGAGTAGTTTAGCTGATCTTTACTGGTATTGTAATACTTTGTAATGCTTTGAGATAGTAGCCGAGATGTGTCTCTTTGTGAATCAGTGATGCTCACATGGCATAATGAATAATATTGTAAAACATTCACTACTACACTTTAGAGGATTGTAACAAATTGATTGCATAATCAATTTTGGATCAATTTCATAAAAAAGATTATCATCATTGCAAATATTGTTTTTATTGAGACAAAACGGCTCTTAAAACTGCTCCCTTAAGATCTGGATTATTAAGATAGGGTAGTTAACTTAACAAGGTCTCATTGTGATAAATTCTGATATGGGTTCACCAATTAATGAGTAGCCCTCTTGCCCGAGGCTACAAGAATTTACATATGGTAGCGAGAATATTTGCCACATGAAGAAAAGTGGCAGAATATGAACTCACTGAGATAGCAACATAACATAATAGTAGTTTTTGTTGTTGTTTTTAATACTCGTAGTAGTAGAAGTAGCAGCAGTAGCAGTAGTAGTAGTAGTAGTAGTAGTAGTAGTAGTAGTAGTAGTAGTAGTAGTAGTAGTAGTAGTGGCAGTGGTAGTAGTAGGAGTAGTGATAGTGTAGTAGTAGTAGTAGTAGTAGTAGTAGTAGTAGTAGTAGTAGTAGTAGTAGTAGTAGTAGTAGTAGTAGTAGTGGTAGTAGTAGTAGCAGTAGAGGTAGTAGTAGTAGTAGTAGTAGTAGTAGTAGTAGTAGTAGTAGTAGTAGTAGTAGTAGTTGTTGTAGTAGCAGCAGCAGCAGTAGTAGTAGCAGCAGCAGCAGCAGTAGAAGTAGCAGCAGCAGTAGTAGTGAGCACAGGTTTTAATTCCCCCTCCTCTTAATGAGCTTCCATACACAATAAGGTACAATCACCTTCATGAACTACCTGTAATGAATGAAGTCTCATCCTAAGTAGATTTGGGACATTAACATCTGATGATGAGCATGGTTACTGCATATCATTTAGAATCACTTAAAGCACAACTGAGCCGATTAACACACATACTTGAAAGGAGATACTCATGGGGGTTGGTTTAAGGTATTGACAGATTACATCATCATCACACTCCACCTTTCTCCCAGGTAAGTACAGCATAGCATTAATTACAGGTGAGCATTGAGTACAGGTGATGTTAGAGAACTTTGAAGTTTTAGAGGTTTGCTGTTTGATGTGAAACCAATTGAGATTAACCCTTTCATGCCTGTAGTGTCCGAATACTAACTGACAATTTTATAATCTATATTTTAATTATTTAATTTTGAAGTTTTTAGAGGTTCGCTGTTTGATGTGAAACCGATTGAGATTAACCCTTTTATACCTGTAGTGTCCCAATACTAACTGACAATTTTATAATCTATATTTTAATCATTTAATTTTGAAGTTTTTAGAGGTTCGCTGTTCGATGTGAAACCAATTGAGATTAACCCTTTAATACCTGTAGTGTCCAAATACTAACTGACAATTTTATAATACATATTTTAATTATTCAATTTTGAAGTTTTTAGAGGTTTGATGTGAAACCAATAGATATTAACGCTTTCATACCTGTAGTGTCCAAAAACTACCTGCCATTTTGGTCATATAATTTGTGAATAGAGCAGTTTGAGGGGGAATGTGGATCAGAACCCATCAATCAGTTCTCTATCTAATATCAACCTTTTCATGCCTGTAGCAGGCAAAACAGGCTGAATATTTTGGTGATTCCTTTAACAAGGCAATACTTATTTGAAGGAGAACTGTTTGTAAGAACTTTATTTAGAAACTCTTCTCGAAATATTTTGCTTCATAACAAAGTTACTTTCAAAAGTTTCACAGCTCCTGACATCACTGGTCAAGTAGATCTTCAGGCTAATGAATTGATGAATAATTCAAAAAAAACATACCATTTTGGTGTTATCTCTCCAATATAAGCAATTTTCAAAGAAATATTTGAAGGAGAGATGTTCTTCAGAACTTTATCTACAACTCTCCTTCAAATATTTTGAGAATTTAAGCTTTGTCAAAAAGTTATTTCCAAAAGTTTCGCAGGTCCTTACGACACTTGAAGATCTCCAGGCATGCATGACTGGGTTAGGATTCTCTCACCAAGGAGGGGTTGGAGTACTTGGAGGACCTGATTCATGCCAACACCGGCATACTATAATTTTGGTATTATCTCTCTAACATAAGCAAATTTCAGAAAAATATTTGAAGGAGAGATGTCCTTCAGAACTTTATCTACATCTCTTCTTCAAATATTTTGTGAATTTATGCCTTTATCAAAAAGTTATTTCCAGAAGTATTACCGGTCCAGACGACACTTGTTCAGGAGATTCTTTAAGATGCTCTCATGCTGGGTTGAAGCAATGAGGGGTTGTAGGACCTGGAGGAACAAGCGTGCAGGGTAATCCATTCCACGCTTGTCATATTCAGCGTGCTTATTGACGTGTACGGAGAGTTGTGATTTCCCCACGCTTCTCATGCAACCATTGTCCGTGCCGATCATCGGAGACGACAGGAATCAGGGCTGCGCGCCCCCCTCCGATGACCGAGGGGTTACGCCTGCCCAAAACAGCGGAATACGCATGCAATCTTTCTATAGATACAAACCGTTTACTGATCAACTATAAACACGAGGGCCTGAGGGTAATACTAACATGCTCCCTACTACACGCTGGATAGGCACCCGTGCCGCAGCCCCCTTTCAATACCCCACATCAGATCGGGGGAAATAAGGGGCATTTCTCTTCACATTATCATGATTTGATCAGGGGGTATTCAGGCTGGGCTAATTGCTTAGGCAGTGATTTGTGAAGCTATAGCAATCAGGTCAGGCTAGCTTGCATGCAGCATTGCAAACATGTGCTTTCTAAAGCTCACTGACCTTCTCAGGTTGTTTTTTTTTATTAATAAGGGTTATGATTCTCAGGAATGGTGCTATTGTGTGGGTATGTGCAGAGATATGGAAAACAACAATGGTATCCTTACTACTACTATTACTACTACTTCTACTACTGCTACTACTACTACTACTACTGCTGCTGCTACTACTACTACTACTACTACTACTACTACTGCTGCTGCTGCTGCTGCTGCTGCTGCTGCTGCTGCTACTGCTGCTGCTGCTGCTGCTGCTGCTGCTACTACTACTACTGCTACTACTACTACTGCTACTACTACTACTACTACTACTACTACTACTACTACTACTACTACTACTACAACAACTACTACTAGTACTGCTGCTGCTACTACTACTACTACTACTACTACTACTACTACTACTACTACTACTACAACTACTACTACTACTACTACTACTACTACTACTACTACTGCTACTACTACTACTACTACTACTACTACTACTACTACTGCTACCACTACTACTACTGCTACTACTACTACTACTGCTACTACTACTACTACTACTACTACAACTAGCACATACTACTACTACTACTACTACTACTACTACTACTACTACTACTACTACTACTACTACTGCTACCACTACTACTACTACTACTACTACTACTACTACTACTACTACTACTACTACTACTGCTACCACTACTACTACAACTAGCACATACTACTACTACTACTACTACTACTACTACGACTTCTGCTACTACTTGTATTCTATGACTACTAGTAATACTACTGCTTCTACTATTACAATGAGTACAACAACTACTTTTTCTACTACTACTACTACTACTACTACTACTACTACCACTGCTACTACTACTGCTACTACTACTACTTCTGCTTCTACTACTACTACTACTACTACTACTTCTACTACTACTACTACTACTACTACTACTACTACTACTACTACTACTACTACTACTACTACTTCTACTACTATTACTGCTACTTCTTATACTGAAATGAAACCTCTCTAAAAGTACTTGTTGACTGGCAGCTTGAACTCACTAGTACCATATTACACGCCTGAATGCAAAAGAAAATAACAACAAACTAACAATGACAATTAATCACACCATTTCCAATTTTGCGTTAATGATTTGAGAACTGCAGGTACCAGTATTAAATTAACTATACGTCTTGCTCAGTCTAACAAACACATAGTGGGGCTAAATTAGCATACAGAGTAGCGAAGCTGGGCTAGTTGTCAACTGGTTAGGTGGTTTTGTGAGTAGCAGTGGGGTAGACACACCACCCCTTAGCGTGGCAGAGCCGGCACCTTTCAGCCGGGCGTAGGGCCTGTCAATCACACATGTGTCCCGTATATACACACCTTCTGCAGCCAGTCAGGGGCACCGCGATCCATTCACGCTCGATAAATAGCTTCTTAAAGATAGTGGCTACATTGTAATGTGCCATAATGACTGTTTAGATAGGCATCCCTAGAGCTGACTTGCCTCCAAGGCACATAAACATCCCCAGGTACACACAACTTAGGCATTTGTCACCACTTGTTGATTTGTTTGTTTTGCTGTGTTAAGTAGTCAGAATGGCTGTATTTGTTATAGGATGAAATAACAAATACAAATGCATGAAATAGTAGTATCAGTAGTAGTATTAGTAGTAGTAGTAGTAGTAGTAGTAGTAGTAGTAGTAGTAGTAGTAGTAATAGTAATGCAGGCGCGGATCCACACCAGTTTGCATCGATGCACGTGCATCGATCAATTCTGAAAGTGCATCGTTTCATATCAAAGTGCATCGGTCAATTTCTAAAAGTCCACGCTCACCATTTCCTGAATTTTGGGGGAAGCAGTGGTGGCGATCCTACTCTGGGAGGTTAGGTTTTTACGCAATGGCGTCTGTCTCTGCAGGAAGTGTATGACCGTAAATGTGTATAATCTAAGGGGGGGGGGGGGGGGGGGGCGGCATCCTCTCCCATCATCAATTGCACTTCCTACTCAGTGATGCATCCCGATTAAGGGTGCACCAGAGACAATGTCAATCTAGTCTCAACGGCAATCTTCATCAGTGACTAAATATCGTCGAATAATTCTTGTTTTGTCAACTTTGAATCGTTAAATGGGTTTGAACAATTGTGATTTTTTTTAGGAAATCTGTGTATCTATTCCGAAACCTTGTGTTTAGACCCGAAATTGACACCCTTTCTTTATGTTCAAGCCCCTGTAGGACAACAAAAATACAGACCCTTTTGATGAGATTTTGATGAGCGTTACATTAAGAAACTTGATAATCTCAGAAATTTTCTGTAACATTTATTGTTAGAAATAAATTAAATATATCTTGTTTCTATCATCGTATGCTCATTGTGTTACTTTGTGAACATAGGGTCATTTGAGATTTTTATATCAATTAAAGACGACGCACTTTTCCTCATAATCAACAATGAATGTTTAGGCTATCTCTGGGAAAAGTAAAATATTTGCTCCCACAGGCTTGCTCACACTCTTAAATGAAGAAAAAATCCGATATATAGTGAGAGACTAATTACTATATGCGCTATAGTGAAGAGCTGGACGGACATACCAGGGGTCTCTGATCTCCATCAGCATGAGGTCACGAAGGATCAAGGACCAATCAGGGCTCTCGTATCATTTACATCAAATAGAAACCTGAGCGCATATTCAGGTTGACCGGCTGGTTTCATATTCACTTGTTTTTATCTATCTAAGATACAATCAGGGGAGGTTGTTGGTCTCTCCTCATTATGGACTTTCTTCAAGTCACAATCGCTTCAAATTAACATGCATTTAAAGTATCTAATTTAACAGATTTGCTTTAAATTGTCATATTTATAGAAGACAAAAATCACATGCACTGTGATAACAAATGATGAAGTTATGTAAATTACCCACATGAGGAGAAGTGAGAACAAGGTTACCTGCTAAATTCGTGAAATATAAAAAGGCCCCTACCCTAAGAAGATATGTGGCGATCATCAATAATCTGATGGTGCATAGGTCAAATTGGGATGCTGGATCCGCCTCTGTAATAGTAGTAGTAGTAGTAGTAGTAGTAGTAGTAGTAGTAGTAGTAGTAGTAGTAGTAGTAGTAGCAGTAGTAGTAGTAGTAATAGTAGTAGTAGTAGTAGTAGTACATGTAGTAGTAGTAGTAGTAGTAGTAGTAGTAGTAGTAGTAGTAGTAGTAGTAGAAGTAGTAGTAGTAGTAGTAGTAGTAATAGTAGTAGTAGTAGTAGTAGTAGTAGTACATGTAGTAGTAGTAGTAGTAGTAGTAGTAGTAGTAGTAGTAGTAGTAGAAGTAGTAGTAGTAGTAGTAGTAGTAGTAGTAGTAGTAGTAGTAGAAGTAGTAGTAGTAGTAGTAGTAGTAGTAGTAGTAGTAGTAGTAGAAGTAGTAGTAGTAGTAGTAGTAGTAGTACATGTAGTAGTAGTAGTAGTAGTAGTAGTAGTAGTAGTAGTAGTAGTAGTAGTAGTAGTAGAAGTAGTAGTAGTAGTAGTAGTAGTAGTAGTAGTAGTAGTAGTAGTAGTAGAAGTAGTAGTAGTAGTAGTAGTAGTAGTAGTAGTAGTAGTAGTAGTAGTAGAAGTAGTAGTAGTAGTAGTAGTAGTAGTAGTAGTAGTAGTAGTAGTAGTAGTAGTAGTAGTAGAAGTAGAAGTAGTAGTAGTAGTAGTAGTAGTAGTAGTGGTGGTGGTGGTAGTAGTAGTAGTAGTAGTAGTAGTCTGAGTAGTCTGAGTAGTAAAAATAGTAGAAGTTCAATCTATTCATTGGAAGGTTTTCATATTTTGTAGATAAATCAGATTGAATACAAATATGTACTTTATGTATTATGGTAAGTTTTGATTCAGGAATTAATGAATAAGCAATTAACAAATTGCTGGTCCATGTCTACCCTATCTCCCCCTCCCCCTGCACATGTACACAGTATAAGGCACCTGTTGATTAACAGGATTATGATTTATATCAACTGGATTTGAATTCTCCGGCTCACTCTTTCAGACATACACTACCCCCACACATACAGAGTAGTCACCCATTATGATACAGGATTATGATTGATATCTATTACGTCTGTATATCTGGGCTGACTGCATCAGGTTCAGACATACGCCCCCCCCCCCCCCCCCCACCCACACACAAACAACTCACAAAGGGCACCTACTATGACACAGGACATACCTGGGGCAGAACAAGGATTGCTGTATAGGCTGTTTGTTCTGTATGAGGGAGTTCATGTTTTATTAACAGAGGGTTTAAAGCAAAACTGAGGAAAAATGACATATCTTGCCAGGAAAATTAGCATATTGAGTTGTAAAGGTGGGGGTGGGGGCATTTCATAGTCACTTGAACTACTACTACTTGTAACTACAGGATTTTAATTTATATCTACTCACAGGATTTATTTGAATTTTGGGTCTCTCTAGACATAAACTACCCCTGCAATAGGCACCTATAATAACACGGTATTATGATTTATACCGAATGGGTTTGTACACTACCCCTAGAGTAGGCGTCCATTATATGGGTAACACAGAATTACGATTTATATCTACTGAACTTGTGTTGACCATTATACAGCCAGTAACTAATTTTACCAATACACACTGATGCAAAAAACCCTGAAAAGTTGCTGAAACCCTGGCACACGGGTACTCATCTGAGAGAGAGAGTACTCAGTGAGAGCTATCCAATGAATACCAACATGACAGGGTTGAGATGATTTTCACAAATCTTTCATCTTGTGCTATGGGCGAAAGTAGCCGTAGCATTGGAAGGACTAATTAAATCATCCAGGAATACTTTACTGCTTTACACACTCTACCCCCCCCCCCCCCGCCTACTGGGGGGGGGGGGGGGAGGGGGAGGGGGAGGGGTAGAGCTTTATAACACAGGATTATGATTTACTTCTACCGAACTCATGTTAATAAAACCCTCCACAATGATACCCCATTGCATTCTTTGCCCAGACATACTCTAAGCCCCCCCCCCCCCCACGCAGTAGGCGCCCCTTATAACATAATATTATGATTTATATCTACTGAACTCATGTTTATAAAACCCTCCATAGTAATACCCCACTGAGGAGTGTGTCTAGCTTTCAATACCCCCACAAACACAAATAGAGATCTTTGGTGTTGGCGCCCGCAAAACTGGATATGTCAATCAAAAAATGGAAAGTTTGCCATGCTCAGATGATCAGTGGTCTAGGATGATTATAGAGGGGATATGAAGCTTCCGCGGTCAGCATAGGCTTCCTTAGTTAGCCATAGGTGAGGTCAGGGGTGAGATGGGGGGATTTTGTGGGTGTAAAGATCTTTTATATGTGCCTTCTAATCCTTAGTATTGCACACTTTATGGTATAGTCCCAGTGGCAAGAAAGGTAACTTAAGGGGGAGGGGGGGGGTATTTTGTGAAGTAAGGATCTCCGACATGCACCTTCTAATCATCAGTATTGTATTATCTGTAGCACAGTCCAATTGGTGAGAAGGGTGTAAAAAGAGTGTTTTGTGGGAGTTAAGGATCTTTGACATGTACCCTCTAATCCTTACTATTCAACTGTCTGTGGTATAAACCCATTGGTGAGAAGGGTGCAAAAAAGGGTGTTTTGTGGGAGTTAAGGATCTTTGACATGTACCCTCTAATCCTTACTATTCAACTGTCTGTGGTATAAACCCATTGGTGAGAAGGGTGCAAAAAAGGGTGTTTTGTGGGAGTTAAGGATCTTTGACATGTACCCTCTAATCCTTACTATTCTACTGTCTGTGGTATAAACCCATTGGTGAGAAGGGTGCAAAAAGGGTGTTTTGTGGGAGTTAAGGATCTTTGACATGTACCCTCTTATCCTTACTATTCGACTGTCTGTGGTATAAACCCATTGGTGAGAAGGGTGCAAAAAAGGGTGTTTTGTGGGAGTTAAGGATCTTTGACATGTACCCTCTAATCCTTACTATTCGACTGTCTGTGGTATAAACCCATTGGTGAGAAGGGTGCAAAAAAGGGTGTTTTGTGGGAGTTAAGGATCTTTGACATGTACCCTCTAATCCTTACTATTCTACTGTCTGTGGTATAAACCCATTGGTGAGAAGGGTGCAAAAAAGGGTGTTTTGTGGGAGTTAAGGATCTTTGACATGTACCCTCTAATCCTTACTATTCGACTGTCTGTGGTATAAACCCATTGGTGAGAAGGGTGCAAAAAAGGGTGTTTTGTGGGAGTTAAGGATCTTTGACATGTACCCTCTAATCCTTACTATTCGACTGTCTGTGGTATAAACCCATTGGTGAGAAGGGTGCAAAAAAGGGTGTTTTGTGGGAGTTAAGGATCTTTGACCCTATCACAGACTGACTGGTAAACATTTAGAGACATGCTTGGAAACAAATCTCTACCAAGTAAACTTTAATAAAAAGCCGAGAGTGATAGACGTTTTTCATGACAGAACTGAAAAACTTATTTAATGACTTCAAATCTTGCTTAACCCATTCATGCCTGTAGCACCCAAAATCGCCTGACTTTGTTGGTGATATCTCTTTAACAAAAGCAATTGTCAGAAAATATTTGAAGGAGAAATATTGATCATAATCCAACCCAATACTCTGATGCAAATAGTTTGTGAATTCATGGTTAATTTCAAAGTTATTTAGAAAAGTATGAAAGGTCCAGGCATAATTTGTCAAGAAAAACTTTGGAATTGAATTATAACTGAGGGCATAACTGAGGTATGAGGTGGCTGGACCATGTACTAATTCCTCAACATTTCACTAACCCTGACATTCTATCAGCCCAAAGTAAGGCTGTCTTAGCTGTTGAGCCCTCTTTTTATTGCATCAGTTAAAACAGTGCTTTTGTTAATATCGCTATTATATTAAATACACACAATTTTTTCTTAAAGACAAATATTGATGATTTTCAAACAATCATTTTCCTTTGATCTTCTAATCATGTTTCATGTCTCTAACAATGACAAATAACCCTCTGTTATCTTGTTTTGTTATCGTTAACAAAGGGATTCAGGCAGCTGTGCCTCATCCTTTAATACCTTTCACATCACCTGCGGTAGATACTAACACAGGAAATATCTCTACATTGGACAATAAGTATCATGTTGAATTGCAGCTAAATACTATTTCCTTCTCTGGATGAACAGGCGGTCTTTTCACAGGCAATTACAGTTTAACCTTGATCTACATTAACATTGAGAAATTGCTGTATAAGAACTGATGTGCATATATCTAGTCCATTCTTGGTTTAGGAAATATACTACTACTACTACTACTACTACTACTACTACTACTACTACTACTACTACTACTATAATGTTACTATTACTACTAAAACTGCTACTACTACTACTACTACTACTACTACTACTACTACTACTACTACTACTACTACTACTATAATGTTACTATTACTACTAAAACTACTACTACTACTACTACTACTACTACTACTACTACTACTACTACTACTACTACTACTACTTATAATGATGATAATGATAATGATAATGATAATGATAGTAATAATAAAAAGAAGAAGCATGATGATAATAATAACAATAATAATAATAATGATAATAATAATAATAATTTATGATAATAATAATAATAATAATAATAATGATAATAATAATAATAATAATAATAATAATAATAATAATAATAATAATAATAGTTACAATAATAATAGTTACAATAATAATATAAAACGTATAGTGATATTTACAATAAGAAGAAAAAGAGAAGAAGATGAAGAAGACATTGCACCATTTTCACCTGTGATGTTTAAAAGCTCATTACAAATCTATCATCTTAGTACTTCTGATACTGGATAAAATTCTTCCTCCCTCGATTTCAATAAATACTTATAAATTTGTTTGATGTTTTCATTTAACATGATATCAATATATCAATATCAATGTCATATATATTGGGGCATCAATAGGTATCCAGAGACATATGGGTGCTTCATGAAGCCTTGCTCCCAGGTACCCAATGAACTTTACTGTATCTTTTTTCGTGAGGCCTTAAAAGTAGTCCTCTTAAAACCCCTGAATCAATCTTGAGGTTAAAGTCTTTTTCTTTAAATCTCGCAGAATCTCAAGAGTTACTTAAGGATAGACTAAGGTATTTCCCCCCTAAGCCTTAACCACATAGGGAGGATGCCTGCTAATTAAAAGCCAGGTAGGGATATCGCTGGTCACCTGTGGAATGGGCTTTACCTTAAGCTGAAGAAGTCACACCTGAGAGAGAGTCGTTATCTGCCTGTCTTTGATGTGCCTTACCTGGTGTCAAGTCAGGATGCCAGGTAAACAAACCACTAGCGCTTCTTTTCAAGTGGTTATTAAGTGGATTTTGAAAGGTAAACAAACAAGAGAAGATGGAGAGCACCTGTGAGGGAGAAATCTATGTTCCCGATAAATAAATTGTATCGGGTGGAATAAAAGTAAATAACCACCTGCAGCTGATGGATGCGGAATCCACAGGTATTGAATACGGTGATGGGAAAGGTGTGCAGGTGAGAGGTGTCTTATGTGGGAGGAAAACATCCCACAGGTATCAGTGATATTTACGGGTATAAAGATACCGGTATGATTCACAGGGTGGGGTGCTAAACGGGTACACAGTGTAGTTTTAATTGGAAAAGGGTGTGAATTATGAATGGTATGATGTATGTGTAAATAGGGATGACCCTTGACCTTTGACAATTTGCATAGGGAGTGCAAATGTGGTCCCGCATCTTTGGACCTTTATATTACTCCACAAAAAGAGAAAAAAAAATTCAAGAGGGATTGTTAAATCCAAATGTAACAGCAACTTTCGGTCAAATACTTTTCGTGATATTAATTTGTTAATAGTCAAGAATCCATTCTAGACCTACCACTGAACCATATTAAATTTAATCAAATAGAAACACTGCTTAAAAGTCACAATTTGAATATGAAATCATCAGTTTTCTTATGTAAATATCTAGTTTCTAAGTGTACTAGGGTCAGCCAAGGTCAAGTCATGGCATATTTTGATAGGTTACAGCAAGAGAACAAAACACATTCTAAATGCCCTCTTGATATTAGAAAACTCTCAAGGTACCATTCTAAATCTACCCTCAAGTCTGTGTGGATATGCTACGGGCATGTGGAATAATAGTATTTCCTAAACAAGAAATAATACATTTCTAAACTAAGTAGAACAAAATAGAGGTGACATAATTGCTATTTCCAAGCATGTATAACAAAATACAGGTGAATAATTGCTATCTTTAAACAAGGTAGAATAAAGTACAGATGGAATAGTTGCTATTTCCAAGCAAGGTAGAATAAAGTACAGATGGAATAGTTGCTATTTCCAAGCAAGGTAGAATAAAGTACAGATGGAATAGTTGCTATTTCCAAGCAAGGTAGAACCAAATACACATGAAATAACTGCTTTTTCCAAGTTAGGTAGAACCAATTACTGGTAGAATAACTCTTTTTGACAAGCTACGTAGAAAACAATACAGGTGAAACAGCTCCTATTTCCAAGCTGGTGAAATAACTCCTATTTCCAAGATAGGTAGAAGTCAAATACAGAATTTTTATTTCTAACCAAAGCAGAATGAAGTACAGTTGAAACAATTGTTCTTTCCAGGCTAGGTAGAACAAAATACAGGTTTAATAACTCCTTTTTCCAAGCTAGGTAGAAAACAATACAGGTGGAACATCTCCTATTTCCAAGCCAGGTAGAATGAAATACAGGTGAAATAACTAGGTAGAACAAAATATAGGTAATATCATTTTTATTTCTTACTAAAGTAGAATAAGGCGCAGGTGAAATAATTGCTATTTGGAAGCAATCAGTCTCATCAGCTGATAAGACTAGTGTATTTTCACACAGTATGGGCTGTCAGCTCGTTAAGTGGAACACCTGTACACTTGACACTCTGAACAGGTAAGATAACAGGACCATCTAACTATGACACTGTCATTGATAATGCACACTAGATGACATCTGTATAGGTATGCCACATCTATCATCTTAACCCATTCAATATATGACATACCGCTAGGGATTAAATTGGCACCTTTAAAATTTTGGAAATATGATACAATATTGATATTTTCTTGATGATATGATACATTAACACTATTTTTTAACGATACTGCCTACCTCCCAAGGACCTTAATTTTGTTAAAATTGAGCACTGTCAGCTTCATTAATTTTGCTGATAAATAGAAAACTGCCTTACTTTTTGAGTTTTAAGTAATACAACTTGGCACTCAGGTTCAAAAGGCAACCTTAGTTTAAGGACAACTTCAGGTAGAAAATGAGAGAAGAAATCTTAGGATGACAAAATCAGAAAAATAAAAAATCAGCTTTACTCTTTTTGATATTGTTTACCAAATAAGCTAGATATAATCTGTTTTATCATTATGCTTCATTACTTTCTAAATTTGATGACAAGGTAAGAATATAGACATTCTTATAATTATCCATTTATTTCTTCTAAGTTCTCAAGCATTAGAACATATAGGATAGAGCAACGTAGGATAAGGTTTTCTCCTAAAGGGCCAAGGTCTGGCTTTAAATGAGTTAACACTGTGCCATATTATCGGTGCTATCAATGCACAAGGGTGGGTGACATGTCCCTCCTACAGTGCCTACAGGTGTGTCAATAGTCCACACAACAAATACCATACACCTGTGTGGATACAATGGAATCCAAAATTCATTATGGATTTTCGCAATCAACTTTAAGCTCTGCAAGTCAACAGCCTTATGATAAAGTATCTGGCTTCGTGATCAATGAAATAAACATCTCTGAGGTGTGTGTATGTACATATGTATATATATATATATATATATATATATGTATATATATATATATGTATATATATATATATATATATATATATATATATATATATATATATATATATATATATATATATATATTTATATATAATATATATATAGTGCTATATATATATATATATATATATATATATATATATATATATATATATATATATATATATATATATACATATATATATTTATATATAATATATATATATAGTGCTATATATATATATATATATATATATATATATATATATATATATATATATATATATATATATATATATATATACATATATATATATATATATACATATATATATATATATATATATATATATATATATATATATATATATATATATATATACATATATATATATATATATATATATATATATATATATATATATATATATATATATATATATATATATATATATATATATATATACAAAATACCTAAAAAGGATGAGGAGCAAGTTTGAGAATATTACAAAAACTAATAAAAACACATCTGTTTTATCATTCATTTTCATCACAATGGCCATGGATGAGTAAGTATACCTGTATCTACCCTGCATACCTGTGTAGACATAAATAGCATAACCACAATCTCACGGTGAGAGAGAACCGTAAGATGACAGAACCCATATGGAGCCCAAACTGACCCTAAACTGAACCCTTGGGTAGGTCAGGGTTCTGCTGGGTGAGATAACAGGTACCACGCATACCCCCACACCGGGCGCAGATGATGGCACCCCGTAACAATGGCCAGGCTACTTGGCCTTGTCCGGTATTATAGGGGTGCTGGGGTATTCCCCTTGTCCCCGTCACAGCCCGGGCTTTCATGACGGGCTCACCTGCGGGTTTCACCTGCAGGTGGCTCCAGCATCAACCCCTTGATTGGCAGGTGAAACTCAGGTGTGTAGTATTGTATTATGACCAGGTACGTCACCTCTACTACCAAACCAGCCATACAAGAACACCCATTAAAAAACAGCATTAAAATGTGGGAAATAAAGTGCGGGACAAGTTTCCACATCATTTAAATCCCATGGAAGGTGTGTTATTACAGGGACATATGACTTGAGATTGGAAGTCCCTGGTTTTATATTTCCCTTTAATTGGGGTTTGACAAAGGGAATAACTCTTGTGAAGAAATTAAGCTATGCAGGTAGGAGATACAGGTGGTTTATGAATATAAAGGAAATGAAATTGAACTTAGTATGGACCTTCGGCACACATAAGGGCACAACAACTTCAGAAGGGGAAATACTTATTTAGTACACAATTCTTATAGTTATGAAACACAACATCATTATAATCATAAGCTAAAAAATGTATTTAATAGTTAGATATTACCTATAATATTAACTCCAGTTTGTCATTCTATAAACAATAAGAGATACACTTTGAAGTATAACTTCATCAGAGTTAAAGCTATTGTACCAAAGGATGATTCTAACAGTTATTTTTGTTTGGTAGAAAATTAATCTTTTTGCTGCTGAATTCATTATGTGTACTCCTTCTTTTTGTGTTCATTGCAAGTGTTTTTGATGTTATACTTGCAATAGAAGCTGCCCTCATAAGCCCCCAGGTGGTCTGGTTGGTACAAACAAAGGCCTCAGACCCATGGTCAGTAGTGCTTCTACACTACTAGAGGCAGCAGTAATTGAGGATTTCTCTAACTTTAAGGATAGTTTTTAAGCATTCTTAAAGGATTATCAATAAATCATACTGACAGAATAGTTTTCTGAGATGCTGGTTTAAAGATGCGCATGGAGGGGGGGGGGGGGGGGGTCATAGCGCAATAGTGACAGTCGGCATCACTATAAACCAAACATGATTGGTGTCAAGTTCCAACCATTTCCTATACCCAAGACAACATGAACAGTTGAATGTAAAGATTATTGATAAGTTCATATACCTATGTTCAAAAGTAGGTTTATTTCACTAATCATTTCAATAACTCGAAGCTATTATTTTCCAAGTTTCTCAGTTAAAAATGTACATATTGAAAGGAAATGAGCATGGATTTCAATACCTTCAGACAAGGGCAGATAGATATTCAAATAACTGTTTGCTTCACATAAAAACCCAGGTGTTTAGGGGCACAAATAGGATTGGGGCACAAATACAGAAAGGTTGGCCTGTTTTAGCAGAATTAAATTAAAGTCTTTGTTATCTTTAATGAAACATTATAACCGTCCTTCATAAAATACATACAAAACATCTCAAGCTAATTCAAAACATATCAACTAAATCATATCAGTTTCTCGATTCCCACTGGCGTTAAGAAATTCAAGCCTGAAAAGAATATATATATATATATATATATATATATATATATATATATATATATATATATATATATATATATATATATATATGTATATATATATATATATATATATATATATATATATATATATATATATCATAGAATACCCTTCCATTGCAACATTTGGAAAATTTAGGGGGGGGGGGGGTCTCACTGACTTGTTTTTTTATCATAAATTTAGTAGTTCCATTATTTCAAAAAGGGTGTCCAGCATAGCCAGCACTGATAGAAAACTTGTATCAGATGAGCTTCTATCTAAAGTTTGTTACTATAATCACCTCTTCCCTGCCTTCTAAAGGTTGATCCTTAAATATATGTGTCACACCAAAAGGAAAAGGCATTTAGCAAATGTATTTTGCTTTATCCTATAACACATGAAACACCAGGGAATACATTACTTTCTATAGATCTTTATACCTTATCAAGCCAGTGATTATCCATGACTAAGCAGCACTAATCAGAAACTTCCTTTACTGAAGTCTGGGAGTAGTAGACAGGGAGTGGGTACTGTGCTTGCATCCTCAAATGTCGCTGCCTCTCTATGAGTCATAGATAAGCTGTGTACTCCCATGATTGGCTGCCTGCTGGGCTTATCTCCTTGGTAACTATCTGACCTAGATTATCTATCTGATAGAATGACAAGCTGCAGACCCAGAAGGACTCAATTCTAGAGGGAAAGTGTGCATTGAGCATAAAATATTTTGATGGAAAACGCGAAGTTGTGCGGAGAAAGGCGCCCGCGACCGCATGCCAATGGCTGTTATAGTTGTATCTCACTACCCTCTATTGATAACTTGAACAAACGAGCTTTTGTTGTAGTTAGATATGATCCCATGATATGATGTGTGCTTCATGCACGAGTCCACCCAGCTGAACGGCACCAGCCTCCCCCGCCCCCCTCCCCCTAATTGTTGGCGCGCAACAGTTCAAAGGAACTGACACCAGTCTATCCAATGCAACGCACGCGACTGGAAGGACTGGCTCTATAGTCTATATACACGCGGTCGCGAGAGTCGCCGAACAACAACGAACAGGTAATCTCCATTTTTTTATGATTAAGACACAAGCGACGCCAAACATTCAACATTTTATCTACAGCATTTTATTGACAGACAATCATGATAAAATCGTTTTTAGCGTGATAAAACACATTGTACATTTAAAAAAAAAAGTACCAGACGATGCCGTCACTATATCACTTCGCATCGCTACTCGCCGCAATCACCGAACAACATAGGTGTATCCCAACACTTCGTCAAGAAAAATTCTGTAAAAGATCACGCCTATAACCAACATATAGGGCGCCTAAACACTAACGACGCCACGGATTCAACATTCCACTGACAGACGATAATAACAGAATGCTTGGAAGTGTGTAATAAACGCACTGTCGGGTTATTTGTGTGGTCACGTGATCACTCGTTGTCCACTTAATCCGCTAAGAGATATTACTGGAGATGTGTGAGCGCTGCTAAAATTATTGGTATAGCTGTCAAGACAGCCACAATCAGAGAATTGGCGCACGAACGTCAAGTCAGCCAGGCAACATCCTGCCAGCCTCTTTCTGAAAACAATTACGTCACCAATATTTTCCCAGTCTTCACCGCGTTACTCGCGGCACCGACAATCTAGGTACTAGCATGCTGAGCCAATGGGGTTGCGGATCAAGGGGATCCATCTCTCTGCTGAAGTGATCTCTGTGTCAGAAAACTCTGTCTAGGTATCCTATAAGCACTAAGTGCGAAAGGCTTAGCAAAACCTTAGAAGACCAACACATGGAATGGAAACCAGCCGGTCAAACTGAACATGCTAGCCTCAAACAGTGTCAATTAATAGTCGCTAATAGGTGCTCTGGGCACCCCCAGCAGGTGGTGGAGATAAGGTTTCTCTGTAATGTAATCGATGCGGGAGCCCTGATTGGTCCTTGTTCCCACGTGACCTCGTGCTGCTGCCTTATCAGCTAGTCCTGGCATGAGGCTAGCATGTAACTATAGGGCATATAGTAATTGGTCTCTCGTTACATATCCATTCTTTTCTTAATCCAAGGCAAAACCTGGCAAGATAAAATGTTTCTTCACCACTTAAATTACTCAAAGTAGGTGATTTTGTTCTTAAGTATATGATATACTTTCTGTTCAATTTCCAATTGATTTTATTGAGTATAATTGGAGATATATAGGTTTTTCAGGAAATAGATGGGCTTGGCTGCTGTAGAATACATGCAGAGTAATGGGCTGGCAGCTACCAGCTGGCCTTTGTTTGTACCTACCCTGCTGTACCAACCCTCTTAATGGAGAATGGTCTATTGTTGCAATTATTGTTGTTTTTGTTGTTGTTGTTGATGTTGCTGCTGTTTTTGTTTAAGAAAATGATATATACATGATGATGGCCACTACAAGGCGAAGGATGAAGATGATGACAATGATGATTGGGTGATGACAACATTGATAACGATAACAATTGATGCATACAATAATGATGATGATGATGATAATGATAATGATAATGATGATGACAATGATGATGATGATGATGATGATGATGATGATGATGATGACAACTATGATGATGATGAAGAGAGAGAGAAGGATAACAGCTATAGGGTAAGTATATCTCCCAGCAATACTACGCTTGTAAGATCATCTCCATAGCAGTGAAAGTTGACCCATACCGATCCATCATGACCCACAGTTACGTACATAGGGTAAAAACGGGAATAGCTCTACAACTCTCCTTATCTCTAGGTAGACGCATTCGTAATCAAGCGAGATTGATGGGTGCGTAAGGTGAGAGTATGTTTATGCAGCTCTGCTGGGGGGGTCATTCTCTGCCCCAGCCACCTGTAGAGCTGTGTTATTATAGAGATAAGGAGTGCCCCTCCCACCCCTATCTTAGACAAATATAAACAAGTGGATATGAAACCAGCCGGTCAACCACAACATGCTGGCTGCTGGCTGCAGGAGAATAGCCAAAATGTTGTGTTCTGCGCATGCTATTGTGCAAGTTTCTCTTTAATGTGAACGATACAAAGCCCTCATTAATCTTTGTCACTTGTGACATCACACTTAGGCAAGATTCGAGTCCCCTGACATAGCCATGCCTTCACTATGGCGCATATAGTAATTGGTCTCTCGCTACATATCCATTCTATTATTCATCTAAGCCCTACATCACCCATCTCCATGCATCGGGACTTTGGATGACTTGTGATTGCATAGGATTGTCTGTAAAGGTAATAAATAGTGCAGGGTCAAACCTCGTGGGACACCTGTCTACTATAGATAATCGGCATGGATGGGAATAATCTGGAGGTCGCACAAGGTCAAATATATCACCTAATCAACTTTCACAAACTGAAGCTTTAATTCCTATTGATGCTTAACCCATTGAAGTGACAATAGGTAACTAATGGCTGCAATATGCTGGCTGTTGTAGGACAAATATGTATATATATATATATATATATATATATATATATATATATATATATATATATATATATATATATATATATATATATATATATATATATTTATATATATATATATATATATATATATATATATATTTATTTATATATATATATATTTATATATAAATATTTATATATATATATAAATATATATATATATATATATATATATATATATATAATATATATATATATATATATATATATATATATATATATATATATATATATATATATATATATATATATATATATATATATATATATATTTGTTGACCAGTCTCTTGCAAACTGAATTCTTCAACCCTAGATTATCTAAGGTAAAAATACCTTTCGTCCTTGAAATGCCTCAAAATGCACAGGTCCAACTGCATGCCATGTCCTGTACTGTATGTAGTGCATTATCTTTAGCTGGAGTCAATCTATATCTGAAAAACATGAAAAAAGGTCAAACAAAAGAGCCCACATATGGTCCATGGTTGTCCCCAGAGGACCAGGCTGCCTACATGTACTTTACACTATAAAGTAGATATACTAAAATACCAGAGATCAGAAGGGCCAGATTAGGTCTTGTAGGATCAATGCATGGATTAGACAATTCAAACCAAGCAGAGGGTCTAAAAAAAGTCCCTTCTGGAAGTAGAAGGCCTAGATGACATTGTTCACAACCCTTCAGACAACAATCATATCAAAGCTACTGAGTCTTGAACTTTCCAATTACCCATTGTATCCATAAGTATAAATTCTTATAATTAGAGACTCCTCAAAGTCAATTAGTGTTATCATTCACTAGAAAATTACCAGTACCCTTTAGATAATAGACCACCTGCTTTTCAAGAGACTTTTTCCTTTCAGACCAAGCAGTCACATAATACCACATAGGCTTCAAAATGTGTGACAATAGCTATAAACCTACAGCTCTGTTTAACTCGGTAAATTTTAGACATTTCTCATATTATTTTCTTACAGTTTGTATTGAAAACAAGTGAACTTCCTTTATTGACATTGCTTATTTATTGATACAGCTAGACGCAAATGTTCATCCCCGGCGTGCAGCGCAGCAAAAGTGAAACGGCAACAAGTGTAATTAATTGATCCTCAGAATAGCAAGTTCATAGTAAAGGCAAAATTGGACTGCGATGACACAAAGTTAACGACATGTAAGGCCACTCCAATTTATTTACTTGTCTTACGTGCTCAGGAGGTAGGAAATGAGCCATTTTGGAATAAAAAAAAAAAGTTGAAAAATGTGACTTTCTTAATTTTTTTTAGAGTCTGACGACTAGGACTGGTAGCGATATGTTTCTACCAGCCTATTCTCAACTAAATAAAATCAATCAATCTATTAATCCCTGTAACCTGAAGGGTGGGAGATATACAGCCTCAAGTCTGAGGCTCTACTACAGCAATGATAGCTTTCTGTAGTTGATTAAATCACACTTACAAAGAATATTCTTAAAACTTTTTTTGGAGTCTGAAAGAAAATTTCAAAACCACTTTCGTCCGTAAGACACCAAAGATGACTTTTTTTTCTTTTTTTTTGGAGTCTGACAGGATTTTTTTCCCAAAAAAAGCTTGTAAGACAAGTAATTAAATTGGAGTGGCCTAAAGGCGTATTGATAGAATTACTTTTGTTCATTTATTTGAAAAGGCATTAGATTAATATATCAAAAACAAATTTTGAGCTATTTTGGCGCTCCTAATTGGGTTCTAACGACATTCCAGTGATGCCGAGCCCTTTGGGAGTAGTTAGACAACAGGCGCCATATTTGATTTGGATATTTACCGGCTCGCATGACGAAGGTAGGTTATAATCAGTTTCGGGCCGTATGTAAATATGTGGGGTCATTGATAAAAGTGGCCTAGAGGTCCTTTTCAAAGATTTACTCCGGTTGTCAGTCATGTAAATGACAAGACTAAAGTCGGAATGCTAGGAACTATCCCAAATAGAGTTACGGGATTTCATCAATATAGTTATCTTTTCAAACATCAACATCGTACACAAGTCGCCGTGGCCTAATCGCTAGAGCGCTAGCCTACGAGACATGGGTTTGCAGGATCGATTCCGTCTGCCCGCAACTAGTAACATCTTTTCCACCTGCCCAGTGCTTCATGTGGTACGTAGAATTATTACCTACTCTAAATAACGGTGGCATTATTTTTATTTTACTTTACTTTGCTAAGATGAATTGTTGGTCAAATCCGCTGATCCCAGACAGAATGTCTGGCTGAATTGCCGTTCGCTATAAGGGCCGATGACTTTATGTTGGGCCTTGACTAAAAACGATCTTTTATCTTTGTGTTATATTAATAAACATTTCCACAGTTGTGAAGTTGGGAATTTCTTCGAGAAAATCTATAGTTTAATGGATGTAAGTAATGCCTAGCCTTCATATAAAAATTGAGCTCTGTGAAGTTTAATGGGTGTAAGTATTAATTTATATCTGTTGATGAAGGAAATGTTCCATTAAGTTCCCTATGACGTTGGTATTGTCACTTGCATGCACACTTGCTGCACATGACTATTACTTTATGCAACTCCCACCCATTTACCTTCTATCTGCCCTTTCACACGTCCCTACGTGCTGATCAGTGCCCTATCCATGTACCTACCACCTGTACTTTGGGCTTGGATCCGTGCGCCCGCCACTCACTTTTTGGGCGCACGGTCCTTACTACATCGACAACTTCTACTCTTCCTGCAGCCTTTAGCGCCCTGCCACAACACTTGCCTTCCCCCTTCTCTGTAATTGTACTGTCCTCCCAGTACCTCTTTCAACGGGGCCCTATCTGGGTGGCACTGTCATGCAACAAGGCTTCTACATTGTTACAGGGGCTGATATGGTTATGCCACATACACTGTGTCAATATCTTAACACATAATGACATACAGCAGTTTCTCAAAATTGCTGTGCTCCAGGACCAATAGCTTGAGCTCCAGGCCTTAGATATCTGGACATCCCTGTGAAGTGATGGACTACTCAATACAGAAAAAGGTATTATCTTTAGCGGAGGTCACAGAAGGTCATTGGCGATGATGAGGTATCAATGAATTTGCAGTAAGTGGTTGAGAGTGAAGGGTTTTGTTGAGCAGCTGAGAAAGGGTGCTTCAGACAGCAGGGGGTGTCTGAGGTCACAATGGGTATGATAAACAGTTGCTCATCCTATGATTAAGGGCAGTCTAGATACCTCTATTGCCCCCATAAAACTCACACCTCTTGAAAGCCAGCTCATTTCCGCTAATGACCCCCTTAACCACCCCTCCCTCAAGCCACATGGACTCTATTAACCCCTTACGATAACTACCCCTTCTCAGGGGTCTCTGGGCGCAGCTGGGCTGACAATTAGAATATGCAAATCAACAACACTACCAAAAATTATCTACAAAAATGACATGAAAAATAAAGTGAATGCCTATCCATTGATGTCCAAATCAATCACCACAACCCTTCCTATGCTAAGGCTACTTTCATCCAAAGAACAAGGATGCAAATTATTTGTGAAAACCATCTAGACCCTGTCATGTTGGTATTCATTGGATAGCTCTCGCTGAGTATACTCTCAGATGAGTACCCATTTGCCAGGGTTTCAGTAATTTTTTAGGGTTTTTTGCATAATTTTGTATTGGCAAAATTAGCTGCCAGGAGCAAAAGGGTTAAGTTTATCTTTCAGTAATTTCACTGTTGGTTTTTACAAAACTACTTCATCTGCATATTTCAAAGCTTAATGAATTGTTTTGTATGCTTCCCTTTCTAGGTCTACTTTGATATCTTGTCTTATATCATAAAGTTGTAAATATTTTTGAAAAAAGTATTTAAATAACAGTTGTTGATCCTAATGTGTATTTCCAAATATTTCCAAATATTTTTCAAGCATGAGCTCATTTGTTATGGATTTACTCCTATACACTAGTAGTTTAATTGTCAATTGCAATACTGTTATGACTTAATACTGTTATGACTTCTGTGTGTATACATACATGTATATATATATACATATATATATATATGTATATATATATATTTATATATATATATATATATATATATATATATATATATATATATATATATATATATATATATATATATATATATATATATATATATATATATATAATCAAAGCATATATTAAGCTAGGTAAGCATCAATGGGTTAAAACAAATCAAAGGCAGAGGTATGTCATGCAGTCTGGACACACAGACGCAGCAGAGAGCGACTGTTCTGTGCCTCTGGACAGATGTTTTATGACAGATAGTACAATAGGGGTCACTTGTCAAATGGCCAGCTGAGGTGTGACTAGAATACCAAAACACAATAACACAATAGCACTACTGCTAATAGTACTAAAATATATGACCCTCACTTAGCCACCTACCATCAGGGACATAGCCGGGATCTGTCTAGCCACACAGGCAAACATTTCTATGAAGAATTTTCATGTTTGGATTTTTCGTAAATCCTGGCTATCACCAAGGACCTACTACCTACCACCTGTATGAATGATTGTATAGATTAATATACAGGCTCCTGCATTTACCCACTCAAGAGAGGTAGGTATGAGGGAGGTTCAGTAGTGGTCAATTACCATACAAAAGTAACCTTGTAATATTCCCATGTCACCCAGTGAGATTTGTCCAAGAGATTTTCATCTTTGCCGAGACTATCACGATTGTGATGAGTGAATGGTGGGAAAGTAACAGTTTATCGCCCAGTAGCCTGACCAGGCTAGAGAAATACTAATGATTTCAAGTACACAATACCCCCCCCCCCCCCCCCCCCCCCCAAGGCTTTTCATTTTAACTAGTGTACTAATGTTTAATCTAAATTACCTTTTGAATATCTAGGAACATTTATTGAAAACTATGTAAACCACCTCTTTTTGTTGCATTAATCTATAAAACTACAAATGATAAATAAATAATAATGTTATAGTTTGATGCAAGATCTTCAAACATGAATGGGTTTATTAAAAAGACTCCATTATCTTTCTATTTGATACTTTTATATAGATTACATGATATCCCAAGAGCATGGCATTATCTTGCTGAGATGAACAATACAAAAAGACAACCATTAAAATGAATCATCACTTGTCAGAATTTCATTTTTTCATATTTTCCCTCCAAAAATTTATAATTTATTATTTCACAAACAACACTATATACAGCACAGCTTATAAGATTTGTAGTATGTAAAATACAAGGTATTGTACAGTGATTTTCAGTAGAAATAGAATTCTCCATGACACATGTGCAGGTGCATAAAAAGAATACCTTTACTGTGACACTGTTGATTTGCATATAATTTGTATATTTTATCTTTTTCATATTTTCCCCCCAAAAATGCTATTCCTATGACACATGTGCAGGTGCATAAAAATGAATACCTTTACACACTGTTGATTTGCATATACTTTACATAATAATGCCTCTAAGGATGATAAAGCCGCATATACCATCTGCCATACTCCTGTTTATCTAATAACATCTCATAGACAATGCATAGAACAATGGGTTACGCTGCAATGGAACATAACTATCATACCCATGACATAAATCTACTTAACAACTAAAACCTTCAAAGATGGTTTCTCCCATTAAAATGCTACCCCTTTGTTTCAGGGTTAATTGTTGCTGCGTAAAAGAAGAAAGAAACAAAGAAAGAGCATTAACTCGGCACAAAAGGGTTTTTTCAGATCGATAAAATTTCACCAACCCTGTTGGGTATTTTGCGCCTGACACCCTGTATAATGATAAAGTGTGGCATATGATTAGTGCCATATGGGTACCCCATACCTAAACAGCCTCCTGGGGTATTATTCCTAATCTATCGCTATTTCTAATGCCGATATGACATTTGGGTGATGCTATGTCCTTATGTGGGGTGGGAAACCCTAGCTCAGTCGGCATACGCCCCACACCTGTAGTGTGGCTTAATTAGCTTGGCCGGGCAGGTGCAAAAAAGATGCAGGTAGACAACCTGGCTACTCTGGACCGTGTTATTGTCATTTAATATGGCGCTTCTTCAGATCTCACAGCGTGAACAAAGACTGAATAAACTTTATCATGAATATTAATATCGCAAACAAATGATCTAACTAATCTGATGGGGGTGGGTGTTAATTCAGCCCCCTGCTCACCAGGTGGGGCTGAGAGAAAGGGGGATTGTTCTCGGTGAAATGAAGCTCGAGAATATCGCATTACGCACACAATTGCGTGCACCGCTGGCCGGCTATTGTGAAATCAACGTGCTGTACATTACCTTTGTTTGCAATGTGCGGCATTCCTGTACACAAAAATCCCACTCATTTAGCACCGACACGTGCCAAGCTAGCGGTGCCATTTGAACAATTTTACCTAAAACGCTCTGATTGTCAAATGCCTAATGAAAACAAGGACAAATATTATGAGAACTTTATTTCTTGCGTTCGCGTCTAATACCCTTGCTTTTGATCTCC
>OZ012688.1:1751840-1776840 GCA_963942565.1 Maea johnstoni | reverse complement strand
GGTGCAGGTGTGAACGGCGCCCCACTACCAGGCTGGTGCAGGTGTGAACGGCGCCCCACTACCAGGCTGGTGCAGGTGTGAACGGCGCCCCACTACCATGGCTGGTGCAGGTGTGAACGGCGCCCCACTACCATGGCTGGTGCAGGTGTGAACGGCGCCCCACTACCATGGCTGGTGCAGGTGTGAACGGCGCCCCACTACCATGGCTGGTGCAGGTGTGAACGGCGCCCCACTACCAGGCTGGTGCAGGTGTGAACGGCGCCCCACTACCAGGCTGGTGCAGGTGTGAACGGCACCCCACTACCATGGCTGGTACAGGTGTGAACGGAGCCCCACTACCATGGCTGGTACAGGTGTGAACGGCGCCCCACTACCAGGCTGGTGCAGGTGTGAACGGCGCCCCACTACCATGGCTGGTGCAGGTGTGAACGGAGCCCCACTACCATGGCTGGTGCAGGTGTGAACGGCGCCCCACTACCAGGCTGGTGCAGGTGTGAACGGCGCCCCACTACCAGGGCTGGTGCAGGTGTGAACGGCGCCCCACTACCAGGCTGGTGCAGGTGTGAACGGCGCCCCACTACCAGGCTGGTGCAGGTGTGAACGGCGCCCCACTACCAGGCTGGTGCAGGTGTGAACGGCGCCCCACTACCATGGCTGGTGCAGGTGTGAACGGCGCCCCACTACCAGGCTGGTGCAGGTGTGAACGGCGCCCCACTACCATGGCTGGTGCAGGTGTGAACGGCGCCCCACTACCAGGCTGGTGCAGGTGTGAACGGCACCCCACTACCATGGCTGGTGCAGGTGTGAACGGCGCCCCACTACCAGGCTGGTGCAGGTGTGAACGGCGCCCCACTACCATGGCTGGTGCAGGTGTGAACGGCGCCCCACTACCAGGCTGGTGCAGGTGTGAACGGCGCCCCACTACCATGGCTGGTGCAGGTGTGAACGGCGCCCCACTACCAGGCTGGTGCAGGTGTGAACGGCGCCCCACTACCATGGCTGGTACAGGTGTGAACGGCACCCCACTACCATGGCTGGTACAGGTGTGAACGGAGCCCCACTACCATGGCTGGTGCAGGTGTGAACGGCGCCCCACTACCAGGCTGGTGCAGGTGTGAACGGCGCCCCACTACCATGGCTGGTACAGGTGTGAACGGCACCCCACTACCATGGCTGGTACAGGTGTGAACGGCGCCCCACTACCAGGCTGGTGCAGGTGTGAACGGCGCCCCACTACCAGGCTGGTACAGGTGTGAACGGCACCCCACTACCATGGCTGGTACAGGTGTGAACGGAGCCCCACTACCATGGCTGGTGCAGGTGTGAACGGCGCCCCACTACCATGGCTGGTGCAGGTGTGAACGGCGCCCCACTACCAGGCTGGTGCAGGTGTGAACGGCACCCCACTACCATGGCTGGTACAGGTGTGAACGGCGCCCCACTACCAGGGCTGGTGCAGGTGTGAACGGCGCCCCACTACCAGGCTGGTGCAGGTGTGAACGGCGCCCCACTACCAGGGCTGGTGCAGGTGTGAACGGCGCCCCACTACCAGGCTGGTGCAGGTGTGAACGGCGCCCCACTACCATGGCTGGTACAGGTGTGAACGGCGCCCCACTACCATGGCTGGTGCAGGTGTGAACGGCGCCCCACTACCAGGGCTGGTGCAGGTGTGAACGGAGCCCCACTACCAGGGCTGGTGCAGGTGTGAACGGCGCCCCACTACCAGGGCTGGTGCAGGTGTGAACGGCGCCCCACTACCATGGCTGGTGCAGGTGTGAACGGCGCCCCACTACCATGGCTGGTGCAGGTGTGAACGGCGCCCCACTACCAGGGCTGGTGCAGGTGTGAACGGAGCCCCACTACCAGGGCTGGTGCAGGTGTGAACGGCGCCCCACTACCAGGGCTGGTGCAGGTGTGAACGGCGCCCCACTACCATGGCTGGTGCAGGTGTGAACGGCGCCCCACTACCATGGCTGGTGCAGGTGTGAACGGCGCCCCACTACCATGGCTGGTGCAGGTGTGAACGGCGCCCCACTACCATGGCTGGTGCAGGTGTGAACGGCGCCCCACTACCAGGGCTGGTGCAGGTGTGAACGGCGCCCCACTACCAGGGCTGGTGCAGGTGTGAACGGCGCCCCACTACCAGGGCTGGTGCAGGTGTGAACGGCGCCCCACTACCAGGCTGGTGCAGGTGTGAACGGCGCCCCACTACCATGGCTGGTGCAGGTGTGAACGGCGCCCCACTACCAGGCTGGTGCAGGTGTGAACGGCGCCCCACTACCATGGCTGGTGCAGGTGTGAACGGCGCCCCACTACCATGGCTGGTGCAGGTGTGAACGGCGCCCCACTACCAGGGCTGGTGCAGGTGTGAACGGAGCCCCACTACCAGGGCTGGTGCAGGTGTGAACGGCGCCCCACTACCAGGGCTGGTGCAGGTGTGAACGGCGCCCCACTACCATGGCTGGTGCAGGTGTGAACGGCGCCCCACTACCATGGCTGGTGCAGGTGTGAACGGCGCCCCACTACCATGGCTGGTGCAGGTGTGAACGGCGCCCCACTACCAGGCTGGTGCAGGTGTGAACGGCGCCCCACTACCAGGCTGGTGCAGGTGTGAACGGAGCCCCACTACCATGGCTGGTGCAGGTGTGAACGGCGCCCCACTACCATGGCTGGTGCAGGTGTGAACGGCGCCCCACTACCAGGGCTGGTGCAGGTGTGAACGGAGCCCCACTACCAGGGCTGGTGCAGGTGTGAACGGCGCCCCACTACCAGGGCTGGTGCAGGTGTGAACGGCGCCCCACTACCATGGCTGGTGCAGGTGTGAACGGCGCCCCACTACCAGGCTGGTGCAGGTGTGAACGGCGCCCCACTACCAGGGCTGGTGCAGGTGTGAACGGCGCCCCACTACCATGGCTGGTGCAGGTGTGAACGGCGCCCCACTACCAGGGCTGGTGCAGGTGTGAACGGCGCCCCACTACCAGGCTGGTGCAGGTGTGAACGGCGCCCCACTACCATGGCTGGTGCAGGTGTGAACGGCGCCCCACTACCATGGCTGGTGCAGGTGTGAACGGCACCCCACTACCAGGGCTGGTGCAGGTGTGAACGGCGCCCCACTACCAGGGCTGGTGCAGGTGTGAACGGAGCCCCACTACCAGGGCTGGTGCAGGTGTGAACGGCACAACAAATAAATCTGTTTTTCACACTGTTTTTCTGGAAAACGTCAGAATCTTTTTTCTGTGGAAAATTGGAATGAAAATATAGAATTATCTTTATCTTTTAGATGGCTATATTTTGAGGCAATTCGAAGTTTGATTGCAATGATAATTTACTCAATCTTAGTTGTACATGTAATATGGTAGTATATGGACGCTTTTGCTGATAGCAGCCTTCTATGTGGCTGCAACAACAAATCACCACAATCATGTTATTTAAGTTTCATTATTATACAAAACATGATTTTTATTATTTTCTATTTCCTCTGTAGAACTCCTTAGATGAAAGCCTAAGTATAATATGGTGGTATATGGGCACTTTTCATGATAGTACTCTCTTACATGGGGGGTCCAACCACTAAGCCCTGCTAATCATCAATCACTCCAATTATGATATCAAAGTTTCATTATTATAAGAAATATGATTTTCATTTTCTTAAATCCCTTCTTTATAACACTTCAGATAAAAGTGTAAATGTAATATAGAAGTATATGGACACTTCTTATAGCATCCTTTTATAATATATTCTGCATTCATACATTTACATTTACATGTATATATCTATGCTTATGTCTATATGTGGGGCTGCAACCACTAAGCATTGCTCACCACCAATCACTATAATCATGATATTAAAGTTTCATTACTTTAAACAAGAACCAAATTTTAAATACATACTTTTTTTCTTTTTTGAAATAGACACTTTTGCAGATTAGGCAAAAAGATGTGAGACAATGAATTGTATTGTTGTGGCCTTACCTGTATGCGCAGCCACAGGTGGGTGAGGGATAAGGCACGTCCAGTGGCTCGTTAATGCACCTGTTCAGGTGACTCCCACAGACAGCGATTTTTATTATCATTTTTATCACGAATTGATGTGATATTTATCATGGCAAAGTAGAGCTAGATTAAATAGCATCATTTCATTAAGGGATTGTCAGAGTAATTAGTATAATCTACGTGTTTTCCTCCAGACAGGTGACGACTTCAGGTGTGTCTGTCTTCTTGATCACTTTACCCTTATGCTGCCTTTGGCCAATTTTGCTAATACAAAACGATGCGAATAAACCTAAAAAATGACCGAAACCCTAGCAAATGGGTACTCATATGAGAGTACTAGCTCAGTGAGAGCTTTCAAATGAATACCAGCATGACAAGGTTTAGATGATTATCCAAAATGTTTGCATTCGTCTGGGTGCTTTGGACGAAAGAAGCGTCAGCATTGGAAGGGTTAAAACATTGTTCGTGATCACCTGTGCATAAAATCATTCAACTTGACCTCCGCCAACTTTATACGGCCATGGGTACTGATAGGGGCTGCCTTTGAATACCACCCAAAGATGGTCATTTTGTTTTTATGACTTTTTTCATAAAGGAATCCATAAAAGTCATTGTCGGGTAAACCTAATGATGCCTGGCACTTGCATACTCAGACAGGTACCCTATTTAGGTACAGGGTACAAAATCGGCTTTATGAGGGATGAAAGGTTATGCGTGCAGGGTCATGATGTGACAAATAAGGTTTTTCAGTGTAGCGCAGACATAAAATCACAAGCATGGCTTATCTGGATTTTAAATGTAACGTCACTGACTTTTTATGGTAGACATTGGAACTTTGAAGGGAAATAAGCATCTTATCATCTTTTATCTCTTGCTTCAGACTATGATACGACTGCTGGAAATATCAAATGTATGAATGAGGCCTAGAAAAATAAATTGGTTGTTTCCTGTAACGGTCCGAAAGAAATAGGGTAGGTAGGTCGGTAAAAAAGAATTTTTTGCATTATTTTCTTGGTCAAAAATGTGTGTGTTTATGCATGTTTTACGTTGATTGGGAGTTGGGAGGGCAGAAAAAACTTTAGGGTAGGGATTTTTTTTGAATAAAAACTTGTTAGGGTAGGGTTACAGGAAACAAACAACTTTTTTAGGTCTGAGGGAAAGGGTGTGAAAGAAGGAGCAGATATGAAAACAAGGGAGTAGGTGAGTGTGTAAGTAAGTGCATGAATAAGGCTCATGTCTTATGAGTTTTTGATTAACCCTAATATTAGTATGCTGCTAGTGGCTAATTTGGCCAATACAAAATGACGCAAAAAAACGCTGAAAAATGACTGAAACCCTGGCATATTGTTACTCATCTGATGGTACTCAGCAAGAGCTATCCAATGAGTACCAACATGACAGGGCTTAGATGCTTTACAAAAATGTTTGCGTTCTTGATCTTTGGACGAAAGTAGCCCCATACCAGCATTAGAAGTGTTAAAGACTGAAAGAGAATATTTGAATGAATGTTAGGACTTGGCGTATGAATTGAATGTTGGACTGAGCGAGAGTATGAATGAACGAGTTTGAGTGTAAATAAGTGAGTGAATAAAGGAAGGAATAAGGATGAGACTATAAAAAAGAAAAAGAAAGTTAGTTGCGGATGAGGGAGTGAATGACTGTGCAAATTTGTTTGTGAAGTAGAAAGTGAATACAAAAGCAAATCAGTATGTTGATATGAATGAGTGTGTGAATGTGGAAGTGAATAAGTGTGTGAATGAAAGAGTTGAGTGTGTAAATGAGAAAATGAATAAGTGTGAAAGTGAGAGTGTATGAAAGTGTGAAAGTGGAAGTGAATGAGTGTGTGAAAGTGAGAGTGTGTGAAAGTGGAAGTGAATGAGTGTGTGAACGCATAAGTGAATAAGTGGTTTAAAGTGGAAGTGAATGAGTCTGTGAATACAGAAGTGAACAAGTGGTTTAAAGTGGAAGTGAATGAGTTTGTGAATGTGGTAGTAAAAAAGAGTCTAAATGCGAAAGTGAATCAGTGTGTGAAAGTGGAAGTGAATATGTGTGTGAAGGTGGAAGTGAAAGAGTGTGTGAATGCAGAAGTGAATATGTGTGAAGGTGGAAGTGAATAAGTGTGTAAAAGTGAAGTGAATGAGTCTGTGAATGCGGAAGTTGTGTGAATGAATCAGCAAGTGAATGTAGAAGTGAATGAGTGTGTGAATGAGGAAGTGAATGAGTACATGAAAGTGTATGAGTTTGTCAATGTGGACATGAATAAGTAAATCAGCGTTTGAATGCAGAAGTGGATGAGTGTGTGAATGAAATTGTGAATTTGTGTGTGAATGACAACATGTAAATGGAGAAGTAAATGAGGAAGTGAATGAGTGTGTGAATGGGGAAGTGAATGAGTCTGTGAATGACTAAATGAATCAGCGTGTTAATGCAGAAGTGGATGAGTGTGTGAATGAGGTAGTGAATAAGTGTGTTAATGGGGAAGTGAATGAGTCTGTGAATGACTAAATGAATCAGCGTGTTAATGCAGAAGTGGATGAGTGTGTGAATGAGGTAGTGAATAAGTGTGTGAATGGGGAAGTGAATGAGTCTGTGAATGACTAAATGAATCAGCGTGTTAATGCAGAAGTGGATGAGTGTGTGAATGAGGTAGTGAATAAGTGTGTGAATGGGGAAGTGAATGAGTCTGTGAATGACTAAATGAATCAGCGTGTTAATGCAGAAGTGGATGAGTGTGTGAATGAGGTAGTGAATAAGTGTGTGAATGGGGAAGTGAATGAGTCTGTGAATGACTAAATGAATCAGCGTGTTAATGCAGAAGTGGATGAGTGTGTGAATGAGGTAGTGAATAAGTGTGTGAATGGGGAAGTGAATGAGTCTGTGAATGACTAAATGAATCAGCGTGTTAATGCAGAAGTGGATGAGTGTGTGAATGAGGTAGTGAATAAGTGTGTGAATGGGGAAGTGAATGAGTCTGTGAATGACTAAATGAATCAGCGTGTTAATGCAGAAGTGGATGAGTGTGTGAATGAGGTAGTGAATAAGTGTGTGAATGGGGAAGTGAATGAGTCTGTGAATGACTAAATGAATCAGCGTGTTAATGCAGAAGTGGATGAGTGTGTGAATGAGGTAGTGAATAAGTGTGTGAATGGGGAAGTGAATGAGTCTGTGAATGACTAAATGAATCAGCGTGTTAATGCAGAAGTGGATGAGTGTGTGAATGAGGTAGTGAATAAGTGTGTGAATGGGGAAGTGAATGAGTCTGTGAATGACTAAATGAATCAGCGTGTTAATGCAGAAGTGGATGAGTGTGTGAATGAGGTAGTGAATAAGTGTGTGAATGGGGAAGTGAATGAGTCTGTGAATGACTAAATGAATCAGCGTGTTAATGCAGAAGTGGATGAGTGTGTGAATGAGGTAGTGAATAAGTGTGTGAATGGGGAAGTGAATGAGTCTGTGAATGACTAAATGAATCAGCGTGTTAATGCAGAAGTGGATGAGTGTGTGAATGAGGTAGTGAATAAGTGTGTGAATGGGGAAGTGAATGAGTCTGTGAATGACTAAATGAATCAGCGTGTTAATGCAGAAGTGGATGAGTGTGTGAATGAGGTAGTGAATAAGTGTGTGAATGAAAAAGTGAATAACTGCGTGAATGAAATAGTAAGTTTTTGAATGTGAATGAGGGAGTGAGTGATCAGTGTGCATGATTTTAGTGATGGCTTTCAAGAGAATTGGTTTATGAATCAGTGTGTGAACTACTAAAGGAGTGCATTTAAGGAGGGAGTGACAGGTTGGAATATCTATTATCACCACTTTTTCAACCGTATTGCATTTAAGTCAAGACTAGCCAGTTGCAAGTGGAAAAGGAAACTAGAATACCTGGCAAAAACCACTGTCTAACCAAGTCACTGATTACTTTCTCACATGCCCCCACAAAGGATGGATGATTGATTGAGAAAATGGTTTGTGAATTCTAAGTGAAAGAGTGTCTGAATTCGGAAGTGAATAAGTGTGAAGGAGAAAGTATATCTATGTAAGTGACTAAGGTTAGATGATTGATTGAGAAATGTTTTTGAATGAGGGAGTGGATAAGTGAGAATGGATGAGTGTAAGAGTGGGTGAGAATGAAAAAGTAAATGAATGAATGAGTAATTAGTGGATTAAGGAAGTGTGTGAATTATATACAAAAGAGCCAAAGAGAGGAAGCTAGCTTGGTACAATGGGAAGAGGAGCACGAGGAGGAGCAGGATGAACTAGAACGCATCCTTTTCCTGATCCACCTGTGACAGGTAGACAATTGCTGCTGCACTCATCAACTCGTTAACAGCTTAATTGTTTCTTCTCCCACCTCATCCTGAACCCTCACAGCCCATACTGATTAATTTCCCACGTGCCCCAACTACGATTAGATGATTGATTGAGCAAATGGTTTGTGAACGAGGGAGTGTCAGAGTGAGAGAGGATGAGTGTAAGAGTGTGTGAGAATGAAAGAGTGAATGAATGGGTGAGACTGAAAGAGTGAATGAATAGATGAGAATGAAATTGAATAAATTAGTATAGTAGAATAAGGAAGTGAGCAAATTATATACAAAAGAACCAAAGATAAAGGGAGCTAGTTTGGTACACTAGGATGAGGATGAGGAGCAGGATGAACCAGAGTGTATCCTGTTCCTGTTTTACCTGTGACAGGTAGATAATTACTGCACTCATCAACAACCTAATTGTTATAGCATCCCACCACATCCTGAGTCCTCCAAACGCATCCAATCACCATGGCAACTTAAAGGTCATCCTGATGTCACCACACTTAATGCTGGCAACAATTGGCTGTTAATTACCCTAACAAGCTGTCTCTAATTACCTGATTCACCAGGTGAGAAGGAAGTTCATAGTCAGGCTCCACCTTAAATTACATTGTTGGATTAATTGAGAGTATTAAGCAGGAAAATTCATAAGCAAAAGAAGAATTAAGTAACAAACTTGGGGGCAGATCCAAGGTTTCTGTGTAGGGGATTTGTTCTGTACGAGGGGGAAGGAAAGGGTTTGTTTAACCCATTATTGTTGAAGAGTTCCTCATGAAATTGTCTTCTGCCTCTAAAATACTTTTACCAAAACCTTTAGAATTGAAAATGATTTTACAAAATATTTGAAGGAGAGTTGCTAGTAATGTTCTGTTTAACATTACTTCATCAAATAAAAAAAACTAAAACTCCTTCTATAGCCATAACTGGGACCTCTTTCTTTTTTGGTTTTGGTTTGCCATACCATACATAAAGAGGAGAGCTTTTTTGTATATGTGAACATCATAGATAGCATGAATGATGATAGGATATTACAGGGATGTCCAACTGTGGCATCGTCGCACCATGCAGCGTGGACATGGGCTTCAAAACATGCCACAAATCAAACATTTAAAGCACTGTTTTACTGGGAAACATGACCGATTGAGCCTATCATAAATTACACCTGAATTATTTTTGATACAAATTGTATGTAAAAGCCAGTGAACTCCATTTAGTAATACCGTCTATTGATAAATCTTTGTCTTAACTATTGCAATAAGGGCTAAGGCCACTCCAATTTATTTACTTGTCTTATGAGCTCCGGAGGCAGGAAATGAGCCATTTTGGAATAAAAAAAAAGTTGAAAAATGTGGCTTTTTTATTTTTTAAATTTTTTTAGAGTCTGCTGACTAGGGCTGGTAGCGAGATATTTCTACCAGCCTATTCGCAACTACATAAAATCAATCAATCAATTAATCCCTGTAACCTGAAGGGTGGGAGATGTACATCCTCAAGTCTAAAGGCCCGTTCCCACTAAGGTTTTTTAGTGTAGCGACCGAACAGCGAGCGTTGCGAATTATGAGTCGCTGCGGTCTTTGCGCGGTCGGTAAGTAGATCTGTGTGGTCCGTTATGCCCTCATTGCGGTCGGTACGCATCCGGAGCGGTTCGCTGTGGGCGAGCATCTGTTGCGATTTTTTTGAACATGTTCAAAAAAATCGCTGTAGAAAAAGTAGGTCACTGGATCGCTAATGGTCCGCGGTGCAGTCGCTGTAAAGTGGTTGTGGTCGTTGTGAGGTCGCTGTGCTATCGATAAGGTCGCTGTGCCATCTTAATCATCGTTAGGCTATCGTCTCACTTGTTACATACTCGTAATCTATCGTTACCCTAACGACCTATGGAAAGCCCGAATTATAAATCGCTGCGGTAGCTGTGCAGTCGCTACACTAGATCGCAGATGTGGGAACGGGCTCAACGATCTGGTCGCTACAAACATTAATTGGGTCAATCTACACCGACCACGCAGCGATTTATAATTCGCAACGCTCGCTGTTCGGTCGCTACACTAAAAAACCTTAGTGGGAACGGGCCTTAAGGCTCTACTACAGCATTGATAGCTTCCTGTAGTTGATTGAATCACCCTTGCGATGAATATTCTTAAAACTTGCACTTTTTTTTGAAGTCTGACAGATAATTTCAAAACCACTTTTGTCCGTTAGTCAGCAAAGTTGACTTTTTTTTTCTTTTTTTTGGAGTCTGACAGGACTTTTTTTCCAAAAAAAGCTCGTAAGACAAGTAATTAAATTGGAGTGGCCTAATATAGTAATGCCACCGAGTGATAAACCAAAAATGTTGTGCTCCAGGACTTATTGACTGTGCTCCGGGGCTGAAATATTTGGACACCCCTGAATTATAATATGGAACTCTTCAAAGTAATATTTTCCTATTTTCAGGTGCAGAAAATAAAGAGTATGAAATAAGTATGTGCTTTATATTAACGTGAAGTCCCTGATTAAAAGGTTATTATGTCAACCTCAAATAATTGAGCCCCTGCAGGTAAAACACACCCACTTTATTGCAGCACTGCTACTAGTGCTGCCACCAAGTGGACAAAATGTACAACTGTTTTAAGAGATATTGGAACTGAAGAGGATACCTACTAACAAGTGCTGTATAATAGGGACTTATTGCATAAAGTTTGAAATTAGGTAAAACATTATTACTATTATTATTATTATCATTATTATTATTATTATTATAATTATTATTATTATTATTATTATTATTATTATTATTATTAATATTATTATTATTATTATTATTATAATTATTATTATAATCATAATAATAATTATTATTATTATTACTTTTATTATCATCATTATTATAATCATTATTATTATTATTATCATTATTATTATAATCATTATTATTATTATTATTATTATTATTATTATTACCTTTATCATAATCATTATTATCATTATTATTATTATTATTATCATTATTATTATTATTATTATAATTATTATTATTATTATCATTACCATTATTATTATCATCCTCATTATTATTATCATTATTACTTTTATCATTCTATCATCATTACTACTGTTATCAGTGTTAGGTTTTGAATTGTGTTTGTATTGAGTAGTTTCCTGTTTCAACCATTTATGTCTGCTGGTCAGCTTTGAAAGTGAATAATATGGCAAAACTCTTTAACAATATATTTTTTTCAAAATTCCAAACAAGATTTTATTTGTATTCTGAATATTGCTTTTCTTAAAATTGTTCCCATGTGATGCAAGGACCTGAAATGGTGCATCAGGAAAGAATGGGTTTGAAGAAACAACGCAAAATTAATTCATAAAAAGTTCAAAAGCAGTTTTCAAACAAATAGTTATACTCAGCATGGTTTTTCTGATGGGTAAACCACTTGTGATGTATTTTAAGACCTCTCAAGATTATTAAAATTTCAAGGAGCTCTCTGGAATGTCAATCATTTCAGGATCTTCCCAATTTTTCATAAAAAGGCGATACTAACGAGAAAGCCAGGGCACATGGTGCGTGAAAAAGCGTGTTCCTGTCAAAATTACATCACCTGACAAGACAAGTGTCCTGAGCAACCTGTCGTGTACAATTTACATTCTTCAGTTGCGGCAAATATTTCAGGTAGTTAGTGCAAGTGTTTGTCCAGGTGTCTGGAGTGGCCACGGAGACCTGACCGACTGGTAGCAATCTGCCATCGCTCCACAACTGTGCTATTTCAACTATTTCCTTGTCTATGAAGACGCGAACCTGTTACCAGCGATTACGATTACGCTACATGCTCTACGTCCACCGACGAATCTTCTCTGCTTTTTGAATATAAATCATCTCAGTGTAGAATCAACACATGTGTCAGCCCTCAGCTTATATTTCTTTTGCGTTTTCAAAAATGTATTCTACATCTCATATTCTTCAGATTTTTAAAGTTAGACCAGTCAAAACTACAAGACCTAAGAAAAATACACACTTGCAGTGGCATTCTTAAGATGGCCATGTTGAGGATATTTGTACTAATTTAATAGACTGAAGAGATAGAGGCTATAGCTCTGTAAAACCTGCCTGTAATTGTACACTTTTGGAAAATGAAATATTTATGAGACATGAATATTTAGTTACGTCTTAAGAGATATGTTTAACTATTCATTTATTTGTGAAATGATGCATCACGGTCATCATCATCATTATCATCCAATGCATATTGTACCCAAACAATTCCATTCTGACCAAATGTTTGCATTTGAATGTCTGTAATGATGATAACCATGATATTTTTGATGATAATGATCGTGATCCTGTCCAAGATGAGAAGGATGAGTGGGATGATGATGATGATGATGATGGTGATGATGATGATGATGGTGATGATGATGATGACACATGACCACCATGAGGACGTTGATTGGGATGATAAGGATGAATATGATGATGGTAATTATAATGATAATGATGAAGATGATGATATGATGCTCATGATAAGGATAGATCCGCTGATGAAGATGCCAATGATGATGGTAATGATGATGATTAATAATGATTGTGATGATAAGGATACATCTGCTGATGATGATGATGATGACAACAATTAAAATGATAATGACGATGATGACAATGATGACAATGATATCAAACTCTTTTTCGATGGTACTGATCATGACTTAATCAGCATTACCAGACTTTCCAGTCAAACTCTAGTTTTATCCTCTCTTATCAAATACATATCGAGAAGTTTAGTGTTTCTGGTAATTTGTGTGGTGATCACATACACATACAGAAGTTACTAGTGTTTCTGCTACCTCGTGGGGTGAGGATGATGATGATGATGATAATGATGATGAAATTAAACTCTTTTTCAATGGTAATGATCGTGACTTCATCAACATTACCAAACTTTCCAGAGTCCAGCTCTAGTTTGATCCTCTCTTATCACATACACATATAGAAGTTACTAGTGTTTCTGCTACCTGGTGGGGTGACTGTCTTCCCGACGGAGCGCAGACGCACAGACAGACTCGACCATGCCGTCACGGTGTCTCCGGGAGATGACACCCAATTACTGGCAGCCAATATCAATGACTCTAACCGCCACACGTCGCAATAGAATCACAGCGGAATAGTCAAAATTTAATTTCACCTAAGCTAAGCAAGCTGAGACCGCAGTCCGCGAAATAATCTTCTAGTGAATTTGCGGGATCATGGTAAAGACAAGAGGACAGCATTGCGCTACTTGTGACACCCCGGTGGATTTGGGCGTGAGCCCGCTACACAATACTTCCTAATCTCCGCCTGATCTGCGCCTAGTGGGCAGATTGCGGCAGGTTTGAAATCCATTTGGCGTGGAGAGAAGTGTAGCAGTTAGCCATGCGGGGATAAGTCCCTAGCTTTCCACCGATGCACAACTTCTAAACACGTCATTACAACGTATCAATTTGTCATTTGTCAACATCAGCGCGAATTCAATTAGGACATGAGTCCCCCTCTCGCCGCGGCAATTTCTTCACTCCTGGGGCGCACGACGGACAAGGTGGGATTTAAAGAAAAGTCACATGACTTTACACGCCTTATCGTGAAATTGTTTTAACCCTGATTATCCTTGCTGAAGCCCAGGAAATAACTTTGCCTTCATAAGATAGCAAGTACATTAAAACCAGTATGAAAAGGATAAGAAGCTTGCTTAATTTTGAAGAGTAAAACAGCAACATCAAGAGCTTGGCTCCCTGACTGTTAAAAATAAATCATAATTTGATTTTCGAGAGTAAGACAGGCAACATTAAGAGCTTGGCTCCCTGATTGGTGATAACATGATTCTGATGCCTGCATCTCATTGGATGCCAGAGACACTGGTCCTCTTTAGGACAACTGCAGTTAGCAGGCTTTATAGTAAGACTCCTTGTTATTTGGGACACTGATAATTCTGCAAGACATGGACCAATATGTCAAAGGATGAGAATCCTGCTGAAACTTTGAGAGTAACACAAGCAACATCAGGAGTCTGGGTCACAGTTGAGTACAAACAAATTATGATTTAAGTTAGGGATTGTTACAGGTATCGATACGATACTAAATAGTGATATTGAATAGGAAAAAGTATTATAACATTTAGGATCTGTTAACCGATACTGCTTCACGATGTAAAATCAACTCAACTGCTACCTGGACATCTCCAGATGAAGGCAGTTCACTATTCATTTATAGTGAATTTCCTGAAATTCACTGTGCTAAAATTAACGAACACTAAAATTGCTGGGATGTAAGAAATATTGTTAAAATTGTTTTTAAGATATCGCATCTTAAGGAAATATCGATATCATATCGTATCACAAACCCCTAATTTAGATGTCTGCATGACTCATTGGTTGCATAGTGATACCGGTCCTCTTTAGAACACTAGCTGTCAGTAGGCTCTTCGATTAGATCCCATGCTATCTGGAATGCTCATAATTCTGCAAAACCTAGGCTTTCCAATCCCTGCCAGTATACAATCCAAATCTGAGGTCTCAAGGAGCAACTTCAGATGAATGAACGTGTCTTAAAATGATGGATGACCAATCTTATACCTATATGTGGTATATGGTCACCAATATGGTTAGAAAAGATGAAAAAATGACATCAATATAAAAATGCAATCTTACATAATATAGGGATCACATAAATAGAGGGCAAAAAAGTTTTCTGTTTTCTTCTAGTGACACACCGACAAAAATCTATAACTAGATGGTAGATGTTGCTGTCACCATTGCCACAATTACCTGTGCAGGGTTGCAACTGTATGGTAGTTCTAGCTGACACCTTTGCACAATATTCTGTGTAAGGGTTTTCCCGATAGCCAAGAGGTCTACAACATTGCCACAATAACCTGTATAGGGACTGCCTCCAAAGCAAAGGGGTCTTGGGCATTGCAATTGACAACTTGCAGTCTCACAGTACTGTTGCACGTACCATCAGGGGATGAATTTGGCTCAAATTATTTCAGAAGGTTCCTAATGACTAGGAGTTAGATCTTCGTTACTTTGGTACCCCAGCATTAACAAATTGTGAGTCAGCCTCAAAATGACTGATAATTGGACAAATCTAAGAAATACAAAATCTTATATCGAAATGTTAGCTGACTAAGCCTGGAAGGGTTAACATTTTAACCCAGTCATGCATGTAGAACCCCAAAAGCCCTATCATTTTTAGGCAAATATTTGAAGGGAAATGTTGATCAAAAAACAATCTACAACTCTTCTTCAAATATTTTGTGAATTCATTCTTTATATCTAAGTTATTTCCAAAGGAAAACTAGACCCTGACAACATTTTTCAATGGATCTTCATGGATGAAGGGTTAAAACTCATGGCCTGGTCATAATCTCAAATCGTCGATGAGTCTATCGAAAAATAAACTTTCAATCTACTTCTAATTCATCCCGGCAATATCCTGAAACTGTCCGTTCATACTTCACTCACCTTTTCAGCCCACTCCTGAGGAAGAGTGGTGGCCACATAGTCCTGATAACAGGATCATTCTGAGACCATCTCTGATGTCAGCTGATGAATGAAAGCTGATTAGATCTATGATTAATGAGTTATGTCAAGCAGGGAAATTGACAGCAATCTTAGTCCATGCAGTGTAAAGAAAGTCTAACAAAAATGCAGATATTTTTAATACCACCAGAAAAATTTATAGAATATTTCAAGGTACTTTAAGCTCAACAGAATGCGAAAAACATTTTATATTAAAATCATTTTCTCAAAATGGTTGTGATGAGAAATAATTTGCATTTCTCATAGACTATCAGTCCATGTTTCTCTATCTTCATTTTTCCTCCAGTGGATAGAAAGTCTGACAAAAATGCATTTATTTCTTAAAACCACCTAAAAACAAGAATACAACAAGAAACTTTTTAAAAATTTCTGCTATATACTTTAACAGGGAGAATGTATATAAGTCTCTGATTTTAAGAAAAACATATTTCAAGAAGCTATTTTTCTAATTTCTGCTTTGTATTTTAAGAAGAAAATATTTCAGAAAACTTAGCTCTTTAGAAGCCTAGGATTACTGTTCATTCAAACTTATTTCTCAACATGTCTGAGATAAGAAGCGATTTGCATTTCTGTCAGATGGTATTGGTGCAGCGCCGAGTGTAACCGGGATAAATAAATGATTAACGAGCTACGTCAAGCAGGGAAGATGTCTATCATTTTATGCCTCACTAATCTTCCATCGATGATGTCAATCAAGATCTTTTTTCACCCTGCACGCTGTTTTCAAGATTATACACCACAAAATGTAAGAGTCATTTAGCTACGTCTTCATCACTCAAATGAGTTTTTATGTGAGATTATTCTTTAACCCATTCATGCTTGAAGATCTACTTTACATAAGTGTCGTCTGGACCTATCATACTTTTGGTAATACTTTTCGAATGAAGCATTAATTTGCAAACTATTTGAAGGAAAGTTGTAGATAAAGTTTTAATAAACATATCTCCTTCAAATATTTTCCAATCTTTGCTGTCATTAGAGAGGTATCACCGTATCACTAAAATAGTCAGGCAGTTTTGGCTGCCACAGGTATGTGAGATTATTCTTTAACCTTTTCATATTTTGAATCAGTATCGTTCTTGGGATAGGGTTCTATATCTTACCTTAGAAATTTCCAAAAAGGATCGTCATAGCTTCGACCCCTTACAAGGATGTAGCAAGGATTTCTTAGAAAATCCCAACATTTTCCCAACATTATTCCAGGAAGTTCTGAATATTCCCAGCTTCATTTGGTAAGGGATGTCAAATTAAATCCCTCAAAATCCATTTTTTAAAAAATTCTATTTCACATACTTGTTAATAACATAAGGCAATTAATTACCTTCAGGTGTGTACCAATTAAGATATCTTTAACTAAATGCTTGAATGAATCAAGTAAAAAAAGCTTTATCATCTAGATTATATCTTCCTGACAAAAACATATTCTCAAAAAATATATGGAGAAAAGTGAAAATCAGAACTTAAAGGAAAACTGCTCTTCAAGTATTTTGTAAAATGAGGCTTTTATATTCCAAAGTTATTTTTTAAAATGTCATTGTTCCAGATAATAATTAAAAAAGAAACTCTTAAGCATGAATGTCTTAACGCATTCATGCTTATAAGAGATCTCCTTGACAAATGTTGTCTGGACTTATATTTTTTAAAATAACTTTGGATTAAATCAAAAATTCACAAAATATTTAAAGGACAATTGTTGGTTTAGTTCTAAATAACATTTATGCTTCAAATATTTCCTTAATTATATTTTCATCAGAAAGATTTATTCCAAAACGCTAGTCAGTTTTGGCTGCTACATGCATAGATGGGTTAAGGTATACTATACGCAACTGTGTGTCAGGCATAAGAGATGGTAGAGATTCAGATTATCAGTGGTACAAGACACTGGCTATCTCAGTGACAGCCCTCAGGCTGAATACAGACCCCCTCTGCTGTAACACCCCATCACAGTGTCCATATCAGCCACCAGGGGGCACTTGATAGGGGGAGGGGGAGGGGCTAGATTAGGACAACATCAGATAAGGGTCCTGGGGAACCACAGGTAAGGAGATAGAGGGGTTACCAGGGTTGTGAAAACAAACCCCTTTTTTACATAACATCCTGTCATTGTGTGCTGTACTCTTGTAAAGATTCAAAGATTTGTTGCAAACCCTTAAGCAACAATTACTAGCACATTGCACTAGATCGATTACTACTACTACTACTACTACTACTACTACTACTACTACTACTACTACTTCTACTACTACTTCTACTACTAATACTACTACTGCTACTGCTGCTACTACTACTACTACTACTACTACTACTACTACTACTACTACTACTACTACTACTACTACTACTACCTCTACTTCTACTACTACTACTACTACTACTACTACTACTACTACTACTACTACTACTACTACTACTACTACTTCTACTACTATTACTACTACTACTACTACTACTACTACTACCACTTCTACTACTTCTACTATTACTACTACTACTACTACTACTACTACTACTACTACTACTACTACTACTACTACTACTACTACTACTACTACTACTGCTACTACTACGATGGCTTGGACAACGGCATAAGGTATCAACGTTACCTCCTGACCACTAATATGAGACCACCTGGTCCGCAATGGTAAACTCTAAGACAGTCCTGCCACTGGGTGATTTCAATTTCAGTCACTTCTGGCATTTAACTAATTAATATTCTCATTGACCAGCGAAGGTGACAGCCACCAAAATAATTTATAGCATTCACAAGCGGAGCATTCATTGTGGTTTAGTCAGATAAAGCTCTAGAGGTAGAGGTCTGTAGTCATCCTTTATCCCAGTAGGATGAAATCAACACGAAACTGACACGCCTGAGTGACATTACTTGAATTCCGCTGCACTGAATACTCAGGGTGGGCATCTATTCAGCTAATGAGATATATGTCAGCATTTCTGATGGTATTAGCAAGTGTTTGCTTACACTGGCCTGACAGAGGAAGAATAAAGGTATAGAGACCCTCGGGGAAACACACATCTGTCTCAGAATTACACTTCACACTTCAAGTACAATGTCTTAACAATACTCCAGATATTGTCGTCTGAATCGAAGATACTTTTGAGGATAACTTTTGAATTGAGAATGATTCTACAAAATATTTGAAGGAGAATTGTTGGTAATGTTCACACTTCAAGCACTGTCTTAACAATACTTAACACTTAAGAGTTCTTCCATAAATTGTCGTCTGGATCGAAAGATAGTTTTGATGATAACTTTTGAATTAAGAATGATTTTACAAAATATTTGAAGGACAGTTGTTGGTAATATACTTTTCAACATTTCTCCTTCAAATATTTTGCCAACTATGCTTGTACCTGTGGGATTTCATCAAAATGTTCCGTCTGCTTTTGGCCTGACACTGGAAGAATACAGGTGGAAAGGGTCTTAGGGAAACACACATCTGTCTCAGACTTACCCTTCACACATCAAGTACAATGTCTTAACAATACTCCAGATATTGTCGTCTGGATCGAAGATACTTTTGGTGATCACTTTTGAATTGAGAATGATTTTACAAAATATTTGAAAGAGAGTTGTTGGAAATGTACTTTTCAACATTTCTCCTTCAAATATTTTGCCAACTATGCTTTTGGCGACGAGACTATATCAAAGATTTCCGTCTGCTTTTGGCCTGACACTGGAAGAATACAGGTACGAGTATAGAGAACCTCAGGGAAACACACATCTGTCTCAGAATTACACTTCACACTTAAAGCACTGTCTTAACCCTTATGCTAGTGGTGGCTAATTTGGCCAATACAAAAAAGGCAAGAAAAACTTAAGAATGGCAGAAACCCTGGCACATGGGTACTCATTTGAGAGTACTCTGCGCTGCAAGTGCTATCCCATGAATACCAACATGATAGGGTTTAGATGTTTTTCAAAAATCTTTGTGTCCTTGTGCTTCAGACAAAAGTAGCCTCAGCATTGGAAGGGTTAGAGATACCATTGGACTGGTAGAGTAGTACTCTACTACAGCTTAACCAAATCATGCCCATATAATAGCACCCAAAACCACTAGACTAATTTGGTGATACCTCTCAAGCTAAAGCAATTTTCAGAAAAAAATATATGGATAGGAAATGTTGATTTAAAACTGACTGACGACTCTCCTTCCAATATATTTTTCATTTTATGATTGATTCCAAAGATATTTTCAAAAGGTAGCATAGGTCCAGAGGGCATCTGTCAAGTAGGGCTTGAATGGGTTAACCAGTGTCTAGACAGGTATTCCTTTGTCACTAACAATTGTGGTTATATCTCTCTAACAAAAAAGCAATTCTCAGAAAATATCTGGAAGTCAAAATGTTACTCAGCTACTAACAAACAACCCTTCTTGAAATAGTACTTTATTGCATTATTATCGTATAGATTTTGTTGTGAATAGACTTATTTAGGATTCTGAACAATCCCTTTTAAATAAATTAAAATAAATTAAAATGTTACTCAGCTACTAACAAACAACCCTTCTTGAAATAGTACTTTATTGCATTATTATCGTATAGATTTTGTTGTGAATAGACTTATTTAGGATTCTGAACAATCCCTTTTAAATAATAACATCACAGTGGTGAGTATACCTTTAAGGAATGAAACGGTACGAAACAGTACTTTTTGAAACGGTACTGTTACCAGTACTGGTGCCCCTTAAGGTCTAGAAAAAAATTGTTTGTTTCCTGTAACTGTCCAAAAAAAATAGTAGGGTAGGTAGGTTGGTAAATTTATATTTTTTCATTATTGTTTTGTTCAAAAATGTGTGTTTTATGCAAGTTTTATGTTGATTGGGAGTTGGAAGGGCAGAACAAACTTAAGGGTAAGGATTTTTCTGAATAAAATTAAACTTGTTAGGGTAGGGTTACAGGAAACAAACAACTTTTTTTTAGGCCTAATGTATCCAATTCTTATCATACTATTCCACAGACTGGGATCTAGTCTAAATGGGGAGCAATTTACTGGTAATTGAGTGTTGTGGGGAAGACTAGATAGAAGATGACGTGTAGGATCGGAGACCCCGTTCATACATCATTCTCAATGGCCATCTTTTGGCCAGAATCCCAGCCTGCATAGAGCCAGCATGATTAAAAGCCACACAGCTGTGTAATCCGCGCTACTTAATTAAAATCACCCAGTTTAATACCATCTACATTACACGGGCAATGATGTGAAATGATGCGAGTTTTAATTGCGGCAATGATTAGCGGAATTCTTGGATTACGCATGCACGTAGGTATCAACGTCAGGGATAGATCAAACATTCCAGATCATCCACAAAGTGGACCAATTCATGCTGAGGCCACTTTCGTCCAAAGCACATGGACGCAAAGATTTGGAAAACCATCAAAACCCTGTCATGTTGGTATCCATTGAAAAGCTGTCGCTGAGTTCTCTCAGATGAGTACCCATGTGCCAGGGTTTCAGTCATTTTTCAGGATTTTGCATCATTTTGTATTGGCCAAATTAGCCACCACCAGCATGAGGGTTAACCCATTTATGCATGGATATGTACTTGACCAGTGTCATCTGGACCTGTTCTATTTTTTAAATGATTTTGGAATAAAGCTTAGATTTAGAAAACATTTGAAGGAAAATTGTAGATAAAGTTTTGATTAAAAATTCTCCTTCAAATCTTTTTTTTAATATTACTTTATGTTAGAGTGATACCGGCTGCTACAGGCATGATCACACAAATGGGTTAAAAATCCAGTCGTTCCTGTAACACACTAAAATGGTCCTGACTTTTTTGGTAATATATGCCTTTACCAAATGTAGCTGAGAATGATATGCTATGTGTTAACATTTTCATAGGAGGGTTTCCTAGGTATTCAAACTTGCATGGGGCTAGGGGGGGGTGAAAACTTTGGTGCCTACCCCCCCCCCCCCCAACCCCCTTCACCTTTTAAAATGAAACTGCCCTTAGGCACTATACAAAAATTCAAAGGGGGTCCAGGTTCCGAAGCCAGAAAATATTGTCCAGGCTTGCCCAGAAAATAATATGGGGGGGGGGGGGGGTGGGATTGTGGGATCAACTCCCTAACTCGGGGCCCTCACGATCCATCCCCAGTAGTTGAAGTGTATTAATTGAATGTATTTGTTATCCCCAGCCATAATATTAACTGGGTGCTGTTGTAATGGGGCAGGACATTGATAACAGGGACAATTACTGGCCTGTATGGTAATGGACCTTTGCATAGAGTAAGATGCTGGCAGAGATACTCTGCATAGATACTGGAAACATTAACCCATTCAAGCCTGTAGCGCCAGAAAAACGTTCTGACCATTTTGATGATATCTTTCTTACAAAAACATATTTCAGAAAATATTTGAAGGGGAAATGTGGATTAGGACCAAACTCAAAACTCTCCTTCAAATATTCTTTGAATTTACGCTCAATTCCAGAGTTATTTTCGAAAATAGCATAAGTGCAGACAACACTTGTGAAAGCGAAATCTTGGTGTGGATGGGTTATTGTATGGATGGTCCCTAATAGATAGCAGTAGCCCTAATGAACCACAGCGAGGAAATCCTTGAGATAAATGACCCTCCTGATAAGGACGATGATAAGGTTATGGGAATGCTGTGAAAAGTCCAAACCTGATTGAGAGAATTTTGTCAATAAAATCCTGGGTTGTGATGCAACCAAGCCATGATGTACACATCTCAGGTATTATCACAACAGTGGCTCCTTATCAAGGTCTTCAAGCCAGGATTTAGAAACTGGGTGCCCAAAATTGGCAATTGCAAAATTTTTGGATGTCCATATTTTTAAAGGGGACCACAATAAACTCAATTTCAACCATAAACATGTATAAACTTATCAAAATAAGGCATGATATCTTTATACAATGTTATGGGAATGATATTGAGATGAAAAAATTCAATTATATGCTTAAGATTGACATTTTAGCCAAATCCTAACAAAAAAATTGGGTGTCCTGAGGGGTGCTTTTTAGCTAGTACCTGCATGCACTTTTGAATAATATAGATGGAGAGGGCGCTACATAAAATATTAATTATTATCATTATTATTATTATCATCATCATCATCATCATCATCATCATCATTATAATTATTATTTTTGTTATTATCATTATTATCATTATTACTGCTATTATTATTATAATCATTATCATCATTATTATCATTATCATTGTCATTATTATCATTTTTATTATTAGTATTATTATTATCATTATCATTATTATTAGTAGTAGTAGTATTATTATTATAATTATTATCATTGTTATATTATCATTATCATTATTATTATAATCATAAATACTATTATTATCATTATCATTATCATTATTATTATCCTAATTATCATTATTATTATTATATTTCGCCTGTAAATATTTCCATAAGGTTACCAGCATAAAAAAGTATATGATTTATCATTCTAAAACATCTTGGAGGCTTAAGCTTTTTCTATCATGTTTGACAGATCAAGCGATCTCTGAAAGTTTGCAACGTAGACTTTGACTGCTCTTCCAGATTATCCAGGCGACTCGCACCGATAGAACAGGTCCTTAAGTATACATAATTTGAAGCGATTTGATTGGCTGACAAGTGAGTAAGCTTGAGATAGGCGTAATGAGCGCGTTTGATTCATGGTTTATTTATTGCTCGCAGCAAATTGTCCGTGAAAACTCACAACCTCCTTGGTCATCCATCACCCCCCATGCTGGCTGAACTGAAGCTACCGATTACCCCTAACTACAACCCAGTGAATTGGCAGGATGGGTGGGCAAGGGATTTACTGACACTATGCACTGGTCAAATTCTATCTGCAATAACCAGTAGTACCGTTGGCCCATACTCTTAGCCAGTAGGGCTTCCAGGCGTCTTTTACACATAAAACCCTCAAAGATCTGCAGATATTCACATGACAAAATGTGTCATATCCTTGTATACCTTTTTTTTGGAGGTATTTTCTTCCTTAGTGGGTCCTATAACATCACATCAGGGGCATGTGAGAAAGTTGCCAATGATTTGGAGTTAAGCAGTGCCAGGGTCTTAGCCAGGATTTGGAAACTGGGTGCCCAAAAAAGGGTGCCCTAAAAATTTTGGGCGTCCAAATTCTTAAGGGGGATCACATTATACTCAGATTTCAACCATAAACATGTATAAATCTATCCAAATAACATGATATCCTCAAACTATGTCAATGGGAATCATATGGAGATGAGAAGATTCCAACCATAAACATGTATAAATCTATCCAAATAAGGCATGATATCCTTAAACTGTGTCAATGGGAATCATATGGAGATGAGAAGATTTCAACCATAAACATGTATAAATCTATCCAAATAAGGCATGATATCCTTAAACTGTGTCAATGGGAATCATATGGAGATGAGAAGATTTCAACCATAAACATGTATAAATCTATCCAAATAAGGCATGATATCCTTAAACTATGTCAATGGGAATCATATGGAGATGAGAAGATTCAATTATATGCTTGAGATTGACATTTTTAGAAATTCCTCACGAAAAGATATGGGTGTCCTGAGGGGTGCTTTTATAGGTTTGGGTGTCCAAAAAGACACCCAGACGCCCTGCTGGCTAAGACCATGAGCAGTGCTTTTCTTGTGGTACTCTCCTACCACCGCTTACAACTAGCTAGCCGCGACTTAGCTGAAAAAGTGACAATAACCAAAATTCAAAGTACATTGATGTCTGCTTTTACAGTGGCATTGACCTTAGCATCCCAACTTACCAGGTCATCCTGATTTTTTATGCTGAAAAATATACATTTCAATTAATGCTGAAGGAATATACTAAAAGGTTGCTTGAAATTACAATGCTAATATTTCCCCATAATTGTCCATATATAAACCCATTAATGCTCTCAGTGGCCAAAAGCAGATAGACAATTTTGATGAAATATCCTGCAGACAAAAGCAAAGTTGGGAAAATATAGGAGGAATAACATTTAGAAGACTGCCTACAGCTCTTTCTCAGACATTTTGTTTTCATTCTTAATTCCCAAGTTATTGCTAAAGGTATGATAGATCAAGTCAACAGTATCAAGTTGAATTCTCAAGTACTAATGGGTTAATTGGCAACTATGAGACCCACCTGTATGAAAGGGTTAAG